>JAUMHA010400760.1:0-11258 GCA_032359765.1 Saxidomus gigantea | reverse complement strand
ATTACATGGGGGGATGTAATATAAGATTTTCCAGCACTGGTGAAAACTGCGGATACCCCGATCCGGTATGCAAGAAAAGGGGTTTGCTACAAAATGGATCATATTTTATACTTTATACTTTATTTTACTGCGCTATGTCATCTATCAAAATTATATAGAAATATGACTTGATAATCATTGCTTTAAAAATTAAGATACCGATTACTTCTTCTGCGTTTTATGGTGTCAAATCTTATATAATTACGGCAGTTTTAATCTTTTTTTGTCAATATGATCGATACAGCAAGTTTTATTCGTTTATGTATTGATTTTAATGTATATATCTGTAAGTATTATTTTGAGTATATGTATATGTGTGCCTAAGCTTTAATTCATAAACACATAACGAGTTTAGAATAGGCGAAAAATTATAGATGTACATTATTAAGAGATTTCTTATAACTTTTTTGTTGACCGATGTTAAATTGAATAAGTATTTACTAAGGCTAAATTCTTTCTGGTACTTTGCTAGAATCACTTATTCAACATTGATCATTTATGATGCCATCATTTGTTTTGTCTCAAAGTTTCATGAAATAAACGTTTGAAAGGCTATTAAAGAACAAACTACTGTAACTAGTGACAGAATAATTGGTAATTAGGCTGGATGTGCAATGCATTGCGCCAATGAAACACCAGAAATATTAAAGTAAACAATCCTGCAATTCAGATAAGATAATATAAGATTTATTTTGAATGGAGTACATACATGGCTAAAACAAACATGAATGCAATAAAACAATATCACAATATGAACATAATAACCATGGCATGCACACCAACACCTGGGATAATTTTCGTAACATGATCGCATTAGTTAACTTAACATACTATGGAAGAAATTTAAAGCCGTATTTCGTTACATGTTCTGGCTTTTATACGATAAATCAAAACATATGTATGGACTTTTAAACCGACAAACACGTTTGCATGGGCATACATTTTGTCAACAATATTAAAAATAATTTTGAGATGCCAGGCTTAATGAAAAGTTTAACGTGACCATTTCTGTCCTAGTGAATATGTACAAGTTCAACTTCCATTCAAACGAAAAATGCAGAAACTTACATGGTCAAGAACTAATTTTTGTGCTTCCCTTGTCAGACCTGATACTGCAACCTATATATCTACTTCAAGCATGCTGTTCCCTTTAAACATCAAATTTTCTCAATAATTCCATATAAGATAGAACACATCAGTATCTTTTTGTTAAATATAATTTTTAAAAACAAAATATTTTCAGGGCTCATGGAAATCAGTTTCGTTGTAAATAAATGGTTTAAGAAATGATAGTATATATTCAAATAAAGAATGGGCATATGCTTCCTTTCAGTGCCTCAAAAATAGGAAGAAAATTCATTAAGGTGAAAAGTTCAGGTTATCTGGTAATATTGTGTTGTACAAGTATCATTATACTTTAATTTGCTGTATCGAATGTTTATTTATATACGAACCGCCGGGTAATGTATTGCAAAATTTACAAAACTTTAGTATTCTGCAACAAGTCAAATAAATTTGGCCTTGCTTGGTCTTTTACGTTAGTTTGCAAATAGCTTGTTTGACAAACTGCAAAAATTGGCTGTTTTACCAGCATCAATGGTTTCAAACTGACGTAAGTATGTATCATGTGAATTGTTCTAGTCTGAAGTATAAGAGTCTGCACATTCGATTAGTTTTTTAAATGTTTCACTTCAAATTTCAACTAAACTCACTAAGAAAATTTTAATCAATGTCATCAGGATCAGAAACAAGTAATTAAAACTTTAAAGGCGGTTTCATATCAGAAAAAAACTATACACGATGCTATAAAAGATCAGAAAGATGCATTAAAATATGCAATTATTCATTAACTGCAGTTAATGATGAAATCTTTGAAGATATTCTTTTAAAAAGGAAAACTGAACACTATCTGCTTATGTAGCTTCTGGCGGAAAATGATCTGTAAATTAACATAAAGGAATTCAGCTTCTGGTTGAATTTTATTGTGTCAGTTCCAATTTCTTGCAATATACGATTACTGAAGGTTTACATCTGGAAATGTTATCGCAAGCAAAATCTACCTTTGCGGTGACAAATGCAAGCTGATTAAAAAGCAAGACCTAAGAACTTCAAATAAATTTAAGATTTGAAAAGACAGTCAGTTCTACTGCAAATAAACATGTACGTTACAGACACGATAAATTGTCATTTTTATGAGCATGTTTCAAACATTATCATATTACTTACGTGTATTATCACTAATCTAGTAATAGCATTTCGACGAAGAAAGAAATTCAATCATACTCGAGCACATGTTCAATTAAGAATGACATAGTGAATAGCATACATTGAATGCAAAATGAATGGCACAAATAGAGATCTAGACGAAATTCAGCTTAGACAGCATTGGTAAATGCTCCAAGAAACAAACCCGACATCTATTGCAGACGATTAACATTTGGTCTAGACTATCATGGTATTTAAATGACAATTATATGATTAACGTATAAATGTTATAGCATATATAAATACATGTACAACCATCGTAGACCCAGTGGTTTTATAAATTGCGACAGAGCATTTGGGTTAGACTCTACACCTTAGACAAACTGGCTCTTTTTCTATCACAATAAACGACGACTGATTGAAATTAATTTTCCCATGTCTTCTAAAGTGTAAGACTTTTTGCCACCAAAATTCCAAACCTAATGAAATGAACATACTTACATATAAGTTTCAAGTGGAAAATAACCTGGTACGACTATAGAAATTGAAGTTTTGTATAGTACTTTTGTGTTTGCACCAAGAGGTCAAATGTAGTGTAGAACGGTCTACAACTCTGAAAATGTATTTTGCTGAAATTCCAAACAACAAGGAACAAAAAACAAACAGTTATCTGGTTGAAATCCTAAAACTTAAAAAAGGGTGGTTGTAAGTATGATGCTATTGTAAAATAACAGGTTTTGAGAAATAGTTGTGTGAACTTAAGAAATCTCTGCAGCGGAGTCACGATAATTGTATCACCTCAATAACTTAATTATTGGTTTTATAGAAATGGAAAAAAAGGTTGTTCCCTTCTTTCAATTTAGGGCATGCTGTACTTTTGATATGTAATGAAAGCATCAATTGTACATGATGTATTCCAAATATTCCGTTTGATAGGATAAAAACAACTTTGGTAGTTAAAAAAACAACAACTGGCAAATCTCTAAAGAAGGGACACAAAACGGGCCGCTAATACTAAAAAATCAAGCAGTTTGAAAACATGGCGGACAGTAGCTGGGTTAAGTAGCTGGGTAAGAAAACGCGTTTGATGGCTTTCTTTGTATTAAAATGACAGTTGAAACTGAGCGTCATGGAACAGCAATACAGATTCACTTTTTCTTTATATCTTATTACGTCAATATCTCATTCGGTGCGTAAGTTATAATACTGTTTACGGATATATGATTTAAGTTCGTCTTGGTAAAATTGAAAGTTGTATCAACGGTCATTACGCAGATGACGGTACAAGTATAGGAATTTATATTTAAATTAAGAACAATTTTAGCTTTGTTGAATTGGAAGCTAACTGTTTTGTCAAGACATTTGTTAGAAAAATAGACTATACAAAACAGCCAAATAAATTTCATCGAACTAAAATTGTTACAATGATGAATATTTATGTAGCCGTTCGTGTTCAATATTGAATAACATTATTAGATCAGACAATGCAGCAATCATGAAATATATCAAGATAAAGGAAGCATCTCTCTCTAAATAAGAATGTTTCATATGACAAAAACAATGGAAGTCTGCATATCATATGTAAGGATTGGTCTTTTGAGAACTCATTGGCGGCTACACAATTTTGACTATTTTACCATGGGAATTCAATTACCATTTACTGAAAGGTCTCAATATAAGCAATAACGGTAAATGGCATGAACATATAGAAACTAACTTTAGATCAGCTTCAAGAATGCTAAATCTAATTCGAGCGTTAAAATTCAAGATTAATAGAAAGACATTGAAGATTTACATTTTCGTTAGGAGCTTGCATACAAAAGTTCGTGTCGCTGGTATTTATGAACGGATTTTGAAGATTAAAGTTTTATTTTTCTTGAAACTTTTAAGCCTAACTTTTAATTGCATTGGTATAAAATAATGAATATATTTATCGGTAATACGAATTATATTTCGCCAATTTTGACGTGAGTAACGTAGTATTTTATCAGCTACCTCTGAACGCGTTTACCGTTTTACGAAAATCTTTGGCCGGTGACCTCACCTGATTTATTTATTTCTACCATAGTGTAGCTGATTCAAAGTATCTAAAAAAAAATCGATAGGTCATCAAAGTAGATTTTTATAATGTTTGAAATCAAGTTAAGTTTACGCTTTATTTTTGTGCTTCAAAAAGTAACGTCAACGTCGTTATTTTAACTGCAATATCAGGCAATGGTCAATTTCTTAAGATATTTTGCCTACAGTATGAGCAAGACCTTAGTTTTTTAAACGAAAAAGGGAAAACGTGGGTGATGTGCATATAAGGAAGAAATGCAATAACAACTGAGCTTTGTGATAAACTGACATAGGTCTGTACCAAAGAACTGCAACAGGAAGTTGTTATTACAGTTTTTTTATATCATGACAATTCCCTTTGCTCTAAAGTTTGAATTAGGTGAATATCTTAAATAGTTTTGAGAAAACTATTTGTATTGTAAAATTTGTCAATTCCAGTCACATTTGTTTTCACAAAAATGTTATTGCATTTTAATGTTCCTAAGTGTGTTACTGCATAATTTTTTTTTCTAGTTTAATTAATATATTTGTGAAATATAACAAGTGTAAAAAAAAACTCAACAGTAGGCACCTTTAAGCATACTTTTGACTAAGTTAAAACATTATGTGCATATTGCAATTAAATAACAAGGCAAGTCAGAGTAAATGCATACTATTATCTTCCAATATCTTCTGTTTAAAGCTCAACTATTTTATATGTTATATTTTAGATACTCTCCGGACAAGAAAATGTAAAAACAGATAGACTAGAATAAAAAACAGTAGCTTTGAAGACAGATGTAAGGATATTACATTGTCTTTCTCTTTAAGTTTTTCTTGAAGTTGCAAATAGTATACATGTAAGGTTTCCTAATTATGCGTGTTAAACAGATACCTGAATGGATAGAATTGGCTGATTACTCACCCACAGGAAATTATACTTGTTTTTCGGCAAATTGATGAAGATTTTACTAGATAGCGCATCGTAACAAATACAGTAATAAGCAGTATAGACTACAAAGTATGTTATAGAATGATATGTTGCTGTTCAGTTCCCATAAAAAAAACTATATTACAGGTTTTTGTACATATATCCACGTGATTATCAGATATTTCCCAATGTGACAGTCATTCATGACGCAGTAGGCTTTGAAAATTGAGACGAAAAATATTTAATACTTTTTATCCACTTGCATTTTGAAATATGAGCAATAAAGCTAATCACATTGCATTATGTACTATTTATTAATACATGCTAATATTATTTTACTCAATTTTACATTCTATCAAATATATATTCTATACTTGATACAAATTATATCGATTGGGTTCGCGACTTCTTTCTAGCCAATGCAAAAGTTAGATCTAGTTTCTTAAGCATTAGTCTTTTGTATCAAAGCTGATTAGATACATTTGTCTACCCCAAAGAAATAACAGAATCTATTATGATGACCTTTGTAAAATCGGTGAAAAGGTTAAACCATTGTTGTATAATTAAGGCATACTATCCATATGAATTCCCTTTAGGGATATATATTTGTCTCTACGAATGGAATGAATTTCAGTTCATTAAAACATTTGTCACGGTTCTTTCATCGATTTTGCACGTACTCATCATAGACAAATGAAAACAACCAACAAGACACGTATATTAGAAAGTACATGTTTCTATATTACGATATAAACAAATAATTGTTGCGATGATATCTATATTATAGTGTGTATCATTTTAGCTACATTAAACTATATTAAATATTAATTTCATACGGATATCTTGCAAGAGGTAAAAGTCAAACTAGCCGTCGTTTAGGAGATACATGAAACGCTTGAAAGGAAATAAAAGAGTAACGCAGCACATTTTACAATACCAACTAAAATGGAAATTGCATGAGTGATGAGATATTGCTTTACTTGAAATTTAAAGTCATGTAGAAATTTAATTTTCTTTTAATTTCCAATCCAAGTTTTTAAAATGATCCGGAACGGGCTGCCTTATTCAAAATGACTGTATATTTAAACTTTTTTGATTAGTAGATTAAAATACCGAAGCATTGTCATAACGTGACAATGTTAGAAAGTTATAAAATCGATCACCATGCAACAATATTTGTAGAAGGTTTACACAATGATTGTAAACGTGAAACTATTGCTGTTTCACAGGACAATTTAATTGTCTTTTTTGGTTTATAGTTCATAGAAAGGGCATAAAGCTATAATACTGTTCAAAATGACCAGACATATTATGGTCACGAAATGTTTTTAAAACATGAAATATGTTTAGAAAATTAAAAGAAAATCAGTTATGCTCAACTATTTCTTTTATTAATGGATGCAAACAAAAATTTATCATACAACAATAAATATTTAATTTATTTAATTGAATTGCCATGGTCAAATTAAGGGTATTATCACTCTAATAAATTAAATAGTGCCTGATATTTCTGCTTTCAGAGAGAATATAATATTGTAAAGATTATTTCAATATAAGTTTAGTCAGTTAAAATGATCGAAAAATCCTAGGGGAATTAGGGAACATACCGGTATAATTCCAGACGCCTCCGTAATCCTTGGATACATCAACTTCAAACTTCCCAATGTTAAAGCTGTGAACGGAGACTCAAAGTTCCATAATAAAAAATCAGAAATGTTACATAAAGTGTTGTCAGAGAATCGTCTTCAATAGTGTTTCTATTTTAACTCAAACAGAGGTTATATAAGAATGAAGAGTATTTGGCATGATATTTCTCTAATATCATACGAAATTTTAGCAATTTTCATTTCTTCCTTTTATCACCGACACAACGCAAAAGCAATAAAACTAGGTCATGAATAATTGCAGAACTGACTGAAAGAGGGCCATGTACTACGCATACCAGTTTTTTTTACGTCAAACAAACATGTACGTACTTGTTATGGAAAAGTAGTTTAAAAAATATATAGGCTCCAATTAAGTTTGAATTTCTTTTGTCGCCAGTCTAAGTTACGAACTATAAGTGTTTCTTCCCAGTTTACATATTAAGCTCTAAAAGTAATAAAATAATAATATTGACGATATGTATAACATAAATAAGATAAAGACAATGAATCTGCATCGGAACATGCATGGCATGACATGTTCTGACGGATAACACCATAAGACTTTAAAACTGTAACCGGTTTTAGGGAGACAATGTAATTAAATATACTGCTGGCATTACAATTACTGAAAATACAATTTTCTTGCATATTTCAAGATGACCATACATAAGATGTGAACGACACAACCTGACAAACAGTGAAGATTTTAGGTGCAAAACGCATACATACATACATACATACATAGATGAATCAACAAATGGAATAAGTGATATAAAAGTAAGCCAGGCAATGAAAAACATACAATTGGTTATCTTCAGAATCTTAACATCGGCAAAAGTTCAATCAAGATAGGCAAATTTGTAAAACATTGCATATTATTATTTGCTCTCATAATATATTTGTGAGATGAATACAGGAATGGCCTCAACCCTTTATTTATCATGTCACGAGGAAATAAATGGTGGTACCCATGTCATCTGACTGGAGCACGAAATGGAAAAATGAAAGGCAAACTTGATATATATTTTTTATTATGTTGTTAAATACTAGATTTAACAACTACATTGAACCTTTGTAAGGTATATCTAACATAGAAAAACGATATAAGTAAATCACTGATCTTAATAATATTAACAAAAACAAATGTGCTTGGCTTTTTATATGAACTATACTCATCTTTGTGTGCTCACTCATTGTCCGTTTCTTATTCAACAGAAACACATCATCAGTTCGTTCGATAGTTTAGTGTCAGAATTAAGTATTCGTTAGAAATAATTCTGTGTTTCAAATCTCTTTTCTTACTGATCAAACCAGGAATTGTACAGTCACATTTACCCTCAAAATGACAATACTGAATTATGATCGAGTAAGATCGTTTCATTGAAAACATGGGCTGTTTCAATTAATTCTAAGATACTGAGCTATTCCTGTTATTGACAAATAGAAATGAATATGGTCACATAAATTATTTAAACGATGTTTACAGATTTTCAATTTGCGTTCATTCTGTTCACATCTTAGGGTGACAGATCCTCCTCGATAATGTGCCTTTAATTTTGATTAAACATTTTTCAAAATAAGAGATTCTAGAAAATTTTAATTAAAATTGCGTTGCAAATTTTCGATCTCATTTTCATCGGTTATGTTTAAGAAATGCTGAAATCCTATTTATAAAAAATAATTCAATTTTAGAGGAAATTATGTTATAATCATTGGCAATCTATCAAATATTTCGTGTAGTTAATCTAACAGTCACATTAAATTTCAAGTACGTAAGTCATTCAAATACTGAGAAAAAAGCTGTATTGGTCCAAAACGAATACTCTAATATTATTGTAAATACTCTAACTTTGCACACATCTGCATGCGTATCAATTATTGTGTTTGGTGCATATCTCTGCTGATATGAAACAACCAATTATGCCTCTTTCGACACCTAAAATTAATTATTCATTGAGTCGAGGCGCATCGGTAAGGATATAACTTACTGTGAGCGATAGCTCTAGCTTATATTATGCATAGCATGAAATATATATCCTCTCGTTCATTCTCAAAATTGGTGTTCAATTAAGTTACTTCAAAACCATAAACAATAGAATTTTTGCAAGTTTTCTTACTTAGCATAATAGTTTAAGCTATGCATCGAAGTCATCATCGGTAGAATCCCCGTTTTA
Source organism: Saxidomus gigantea (assembly GCA_032359765.1). Taxonomy (NCBI): domain Eukaryota; kingdom Metazoa; phylum Mollusca; class Bivalvia; order Venerida; family Veneridae; genus Saxidomus; species Saxidomus gigantea. The sequence continues at coordinate 2,226 of JAUMHA010400760.1, read as the reverse complement.
AAATATGTTGCAGTACCGTAAAACATGAAATTATCCATGTAAAGTTGTTTTTGTACAATTGATGTATGTATATCGATTTATTACAGAAGGTCTCTATGTTGATTATTTGTGCTAAAATGGCGCAGTTTTCGAAAACACATGTACATGTATGTTGTGCTTTGAAATTGTATTTATTTATGATTTTACGTTCTTTGAACTTTTGTCTTATGTTTAGAGAATACAATCTGTTACATGTAGAGAGTGTCCCTTTAAAATAAAGTGAATCCAAAAAAAATTGTAGTTTGTTCTAAAGTAAAAACATTATGTGACTATCTTCTATTACCAACATTTTTGTTTGTCTCCGACACAGCTACATTGCTAAATAGTTTTTCTTGTGTTGACGCAAGTTTCATCAGTAGTTCAGTCTTTATAGACATCTAGTTCACGTGACTTCATGATCAATACTAGCCTATGGCTTTCGTTAGAACTAGAAATCCATTATATATCAAAACAATATTGAACAACATCTCAAATATTGCAACACTGGGTCATTAGCATTGAGAATTCGGTCAATTGTCATATTTAATCGTTCACTTAAAATCCTGTGTTAGCTTACATATTTGGGTATATCAAAATAGTTCAGGTTTACTTGTTGCTTAGAGAATCACAAAGTCTGATATACATCAATGAGTTTGAGACTTCGCTATGACTTTCCGGAACTCATTCTAATGATAATATACCTAGTAGGTGTATAAGAATATAAGAAAAGTACGACTGTTTTTCAAAGATTGTCATGATTGTTTCCATCAATTTTACCGAACTATCTGATCTGGTTGAACAGTTCTATTACATAAGAACTTTTAATGTATATATGTGCTATGGTGCTATCGTCAAAGATCTAGTTGTGACTTTATATTTTCGCTACATTAGTTTACATGTATTTATGAGGAATAGTTCAAGTTAGTTAAAAACCATATTATATCAGTGGATCAGTCATACTGGTATGCACGTTAGATAGCATATATCTACTTGTGCCTGCAATATCATAACATTTATTTACTAAAGAAAAGTACTGCAACCCAAAACAGAAATGTAATGTACTTCTTGAGTTAAATAATGATTATTGCCCTCTTGTTGATAATGAAGAATATATATTCCCCAAAAGACTTGTTCTTCGGGTTACAGCACATGTACATGTAGCCGAATACGCAATTACTAAGATAGTTGTACATAAAATAATTACTGGTTGACTGATAATCAATTTTGGAAGTTTGCTCTTTCGTATATTTCTAACTACTTGCACGCGAGGGAGCTAATGATACATACTTTTCTATTGCCAGAACAAATACAATTTAACTCGAATACCATTCTAGCTTCTGACAATCAATAACAGGATAAAGGGGATTGGTGAAGAACGTTTCATATGAATTTGATGACACAAGAGAGAGTTGTATTTCCCTATGTATGAGCCAATGTCTTAGAATTCATGTGTGATGAACCATTTACATGTACATGTACTTGGCATGCAGTCCTTTTTTTGTTACATTATAAGGTTTTTTCACTTCAACGGTAACAATTTCAGATAGATAGAGGTATCTCTTATAGAATAATCATTTCAAAAGTACTTCCGATGTGTATAATCCAAACAAGAGCAACACACAAATTATCTTTACTTTTCAAACTCAATAATTATTGAGTTTGGTTTTGTCAAAATCTTGATTTTATCAATGTAGGTCAAGTTAATTCTATATTGTTTCTGTATTGCCTGTATGTATGAGTTTTTAAAAGCCAATAAGTTAGAGCAAACAAGTGTTAAGAAATCAAAGCCAAGAGTATAAATTTAAAGAGTTCTGTATCGATTCCCTTTAAGTTAAGGCGAAAAACGTCAGACTACATCCATACTCCGCTACGTCTTATTTTCCTCAGTAAGTTCGCCACTGGATGTAAGCATAACCAGAAAACTTCCTGTCTGCTTTAAGTATGGTTTGACGGTCGGCGAATTTATATTATTACTATGTTGTTTGTCTTTGAGAACACAACTGTTCTTGCATTGTTTTACCTTTCAGCTGTTGATAACGGTTTACAAAAATGCGTTCTGTATCTTCTCTAAATAAGTATAAGACGACTTACGTGCTTACTTGTGACGTAACGTTATAAACAATGTGACGTAACGTTATAAACAATGTGACGTCACTTTCCCATACATAACATCTAAAGAATGTTTGTTTTTATATCAAAATGCATCAT
>JAUMHA010400737.1:0-11258 GCA_032359765.1 Saxidomus gigantea | reverse complement strand
ATTCAATATTACTTTAAAACCAAATTAGCATAGATGAAAATAAAGATATTGCAGGAGTTATGATGCAGTAGTTATGGGCGGATGGCAGAGATGTTAATGTGCAGATAGGTTTAAATAATAATCACACATTTATTTTTGGGAAGGTGATGTACTTGTTATATGTTCTTACATATCCGGGATAAAATTGATATTCACTTCGTCTTCAATGTTTTGCAAATACAGGTGATCAATAAGATGTCCTTGTACGCAAATTTGAATTTTACGTGTTTTACAAAAAAGAAGATAAAATCCTTTTAGTCAAATAGTTCTGACATGAATAACCCTTGTAAACAGGTTTTATACCTCCATGGTTGCCTCCTTGTTCAAACGTTTAAAGACCTATTGCCAACTATGACTAGTTAGAAATTTGACAGGTTACAAAACAATTCATTTTCCGCAGGTAAATTCATAGTCTGCACTTTTTTTAAAAACTGGTAGAGCCTATCCGCTTTATTGTTTATTGTGAGTGTCCCACAGGTATAATTTTGATTCATGGCAAATATGGTAAAAAGATAAGTGAAACAAACCTTTATGTTATAGTTTGTGAAATACACAGTGAACATCATAGTTACTTACCTGATTCACCGATGTTCTTTGTCAAATGAATAACTATTGCCAAACGTTTTCGATTAGGTTAAATCGCGACTTTATGCATGTTTTTCGTTTTTTATAAAAAAAACAATTATATCAAACACCTGTTCTCTAAACGTCCAAAGATCGTTATGCAATCTGTTCATAAGGAACCTAGTTCGCTATGATGGATACAGCGAACATCGTATACAGCGAACAATTTTCCATGGTCCTGAGGTTTAATAAAGTGACAAATATACAATGTAAATATTAGGAAAAACCTCATGACTTGTTTGAAATCCTTACAGTGTGAAAATATATCATAAGCGTGTGCTATAAATATCAATTGATGCGTAATTTGTTTATCTTGATATTCAGTGTTTTTATTTCTATTTTGTAAATTAAGGTTCAATTTAAGGTCGTAAGTTTCTATTTAGGGAGTGATTATCATCTAGTTGGAGTCTCGTTCAATGTAAACATCAGTAATTATGCAAAAACTATGCCTGAATCCGGTTTGCAACATATGAAAGCGCCTGAAACATTTATGCATTTTTTGTTTTAAATTAAATCATAAGGAAAATGTTAACGTTCAGGGTCTAGAGAGATAGGCAGTTTGTATCAAGAAGTATATAGCAACGATTCTTCTCAAATTTAATCGAGTATCTTTCATTTACTTTTTTTTCTTTCTTTCTTTCTATGCTTCCATGTATTTTTCACAAACTGACTACTTCATCTGGCGTTTACAAGTGCCTCGTGGTTTCTTCATTTGGTGTTATAACGCACTTTACTTGTAAAGAAGACGCCCAAGTAACTAATGAATAATTTAATATACCAGTTGACTTAATGAAAGGCTAAGTCTTACTTAACAAAATTTGACATATGAAGTTTTATAAATGCTGACAAGTGTAAAAAATATTGAAGAACATATTACAGTAATATCACTATTGTTTAATGTTTTGAGATAGATCTCAATCAAGTGGCTTTTGTAATTATGTATTATTATTTATTTGTTTTCTAAACAATTTACTTAATAAAAGAAATACTATTTGTTACTTAAGTTTGTGTTACTGAAAAATTTACTCATATGCCTAAAGGGTGTTCATGGAAATAAATGCAGAAACCAGTAAAACAATACAATATTCTTTATTTGCATAAATCATTATAAAATTATTAAATCAGCATATGACAAAACTGTACGACAATATACAGTATAGAAAATGTTTTATGATAATTCTTTTCAGGGACGAGTGGTATGGAACATCACTATTTCAATACAAAATATACCAAACACATAGTGGCCATACTTTTTACTTTTTAGTAAATATCTTTCTTCTTGTTATAAAATGTATTCAATGAATTTCTGTTTTACTACAGTAGTTACAACACACATATAAAGTTACATATAAAGACCCAAGTCGCTTAAAACCTAACATTATCGTTAAAATTACATATATTCAACAAATTGAAATATATCAATTTTTATCATTTGCAATAATAAAAAGTGTAGCTAAAATGAAAATATTAAATTAAGACTTGTTTTCGGTAATCTCATTTGTTTTTGGCTGTTTCCAGTAAATATTTGTTTTCGGTATTCAGTTATGCCGCCTATTCTCAGATATGAATGCTTTGCAATGTTTGCATTGTGCTTTCACAGTCCCAACTGATGGTGCATCATCATGCACGGAAATCAAAATGCTTTCGAACAGACATCATTGACATAGGGAATGCAAGTTCATACTAAAATATACATGACAATAATGATCAGGACCTGGTGCATATTCAAGAGTTCTGAATGAGATTTCAAAGGATTGAGCAATGTTAGCACTTTTGATTTGAAAAGCAATTTATTCTATTATTAAATAAGTGTACCACTATAGTTTTACCACATATTAACAGATTATTCTTTTTATTCTTTCATAATTGTTTTCTCGTGTCATAGACTGTAGTTAAGCTCTAGGGCTATAGCAAGACAGCTTAACCATGACTAAGTGAGAAATAAGTGTATAATTGGTTTTTAAACACTTGAAGAGTCAGTAAATGTTTTTCCTATACCTACTTAATTTATGTATCAAATTATTTAAATGTCTACTTGGTACATGACAGAATAAAAACACAAAGTAATCTTAAAATAATCATGCTTACAGCCCATTTTTGGCTGTAATCGATTAAATTATGATTAAAGTAATCAGAAAAATGCATGATTAATGATTAAGCCTGATTACTGGAAAATATTAATCGATTATTAATCATTATGATTATTTTTTATGATTACCCCATGTCTGAAATCCTATACTGCAAGCTAGATTAGAGTTCTTCCTTATTACAGATAATTTGTTATTAACTCTTAACTTCTGTAATTTCTTTAAAATTACATAAATATATAAATAAATGGGTTTGTATCACTCAGGTAACCGGAAAAGTTTTTCTGTAGCTCTGGGCCTTAAGATGATATCTAGTGAAGCCGGACATTATAGACCCGTATCAAGACTACTGTTGTGCGCAGTTCTGGGTCTACACTGGGACCTGCATCAGCGCGGACTGAATGTAATAATGTGTTATGTTAAGGTGGGTCATTACCTTTAGTCGGTTAAATTAAAAGTTGTCACATTTATTTAAAAATTGGTACATGCGTATATCGTCTCCATCCAGAGGTAGTCTCGCGTGTATCGGTGCTGTACGCCGAGCACGTAGAATAGAACCAAGGGATCTATTCGTAAAAGAGCTAGGGTCTTGTACCCGGATTCCCTTGTATCTGCTTCTGTCTCTAAAAAAATAAAAAAAATAAAAAGGACCACAATGGAAATAAGAGCTTGCTCTTTATTGTGTTATCCTTGGTACTTGGTACTGAAATAAATACAACTGAAAAACGCATTCTTTAACACGCAAACTATATTTTTCATATGCTTAATATGGAAAAAATACATTTCTATATTAAAACATAATTTTGTGTCATTGTTCCGAGTCATTGAATAATATTAGGTTATTTAACATTGTACTGTACAATACGGATATATATTTGGACGAAAACCATATTGGACGAGCCGCTAGGCGAGTCCAATATGGTTTTCTCAGCTGGGTACGAGTCCAAATATATCTCGTATTGTACAGTACAATGTTAAATAACCTTTTTATTCTATATCTATTTTATTTTAGTTTAAATTAAAAATGATTCACTGAATATTGTATTTCTGCCTTTTCTGTATTTTCCCAGCTTGGTACGAGTGCAAATATATATTATACAGAACAATGCGCCTACTTCACCCGATTTTCATTCGGATCATTTTCACGCGTTTCGGGCTTTATCGTATGTTTAACATGGGACTATTGAACCGTCCAAATATAGAAAAAAAATACAGGATGTTTTGTACGCACGTGCGTCCAATATGGTAATATATTGTACGGTCACGTGTTGCAAATAAACGTTTACGATTGGATAAATAAAATAGATATAGAATAATTTATGTTAATTCATGATGTTTCTTTTTGTGTCATTGCAAAACGTAGTCGGTATGCATTGGTGAAATCATCGCAAAGCATTTGATAATAACAAAAGGCGAAATACTTGAAACCTATTTTTAAAATCATAAAAAAAAAATCGGTAACTTGTAACTTTCTTATAAAATGTTCTCACTGTGAAAATCAAACATCAAAAGAAAAACTGAAGTAATTTTCAAGCAAAGTGAAAACTTCAATATATTCTAAACACAAAAAGAGTTTCTTCATATACATAATTACTTAATGACAATAAATTCATTCAAACACATAATGATTTTAAAATGTATCCACAGCAGAGAGATGTCCCCAGTTACTTACCCTTGTCTGTGCAGATGCGCCCAAGCTTGTTTTCATGTGCGGCCATTACCTACGATATCATTTGTGTTATCTTGAGTCACGTGAGTTGGCTAACCTATACCGTACTTTAAATATTTACGTAATATTAAAAGACAGCCTTTCGTTCCGCCCACTTACACTTAAACACTATAAAACTGGAAAGATATATTAGATTTGTACGTTGTGTTGTATAAGGAGAGAAGAAAGCAGAAGGAAATATTTGGCATTAAAGGTAACCAATCTTAATAAAACAAAACAAAAAAGTTGCAGTTCGATGCGTTATTAAAGAGCTATATTCGATTGTTTTTGAAATGCCGTTCAACATATTTAAACAAAATAAGCCTTTTTTAAAAATCTTTTATTTTTTAATTTTCATTATAAGTATATGCATTTTACAATTGTAACATTTTACTAATACTAACTTTATGCAATATGCATATACACATGATTTTTAACCCAAAAATATATGAATATAAAAAAAGAAGTGTAAAGGAGAGAGGAGTTATATTTTGGAGAACAAAAAATTGCGAAATTATGAATTAAAGATCATTAAGGAAGACATATTTGGGAGAAGAAGTAAAGTGAAAGTATGGTATCACGTAATGAAAGGGGTGTGATGGGTGTCGATCTTGATATTATTGATAGTATATTATGATTGACTCTAACATTTAATGACAACGTCATATATTTTTGACGAGGTTTTTTATATATGTAAATTCAAAAAATGTCATTTTCTACGATGGTGTTCAATTCTGTTTAGTATTAATAAGCGATTTCTTGCTTAATTTCTACTCTGACTGTATGATAGTGTTCTAAATGATCAAACACTGGTATATGTTTTCGATTCATCATTTGGTAAATATAATTTTTCATAACTATTATCAAAAAGTTAATTGCACTGGTAAATCTATTAGTATTAGGTTATTTAACATTGTACTGTACAATACGGAGATATATTTGGACGAGTACCCAGCTGAGAAAACCATATTGGACGAGCCGCTGGGTACTAAAAATTCTTAAACGTGAAGAAGTCGTTACGTCTATAATCAAAACAGTGTTCTAGATATTTAATACCTTTTTCCAACCAGTCTCTTTATTAAAATGTACAATTTGCGTTTTTAGGTTACTGTTATTCCAAATTATTTGTGTGGATTGAGATCAATTTTTCTCCATGCATTTAAAACATCTTTAGAGACTTTGTTCCCTTTGCTTATTGTTTCAATTTCTTGTTCACCTAGATTATTATCAAATTCTTAATAGCTTTTCATCATGTTGATATAAAAGATTTTCCATACACCGTGATCATTTTCATCTGTGATTCTTTTAACCCACCTAGCTTTAAATGAGTTTAGAAATTTAGATAAATCAATCATTTTTAAACCCCCTAATTCATAATCCAATGTGATAAAAAAAAATTCTGGTTTGTTCTCCCAAAGGAATTCAAACACAGTCTTCATAATGTTTTTCATTACATGTTTAATAGGTGAATTTTGTAACACTGTAAGAGGATATCTCGATTTCGACAGTGAAAAAGATTTTATAACCTTGATTTTGCCTAGTAGCGTCAGTTTTCGATGTTGCCTTTGTTTCAAACAATTTTTGAAACTTACTATCCTTGGCTCTAGGTTTAAATAAATATTTTCTTCAGGGTCATTAGTAAAGGCCATCCCTAGTGTGTTTGCTGAATTTTAAGTCCAAATTAAATTTTTGTTTTGGCAAAATTGTACATTGGTGTTACGTAAAGATCCGTCTCTAGGAAGTGTTGATTCACATGCATTTAGTTTAGGTCCAGGGGCATTTTCAAATCGAATTAAAATTTCTATTCGTTTCTCAAAGGATTCTCGTGTTCCATTATTAACATTAGTTGCGTCGAAGGCAAACCAAGTTTGTTATATTTCAACATTATTTACATTGATACCTTTTATTTATTTCTCAGTTTTTATATAATTTGTTAGGACTTCAATGCATATTACGAATAGAGAGGATGAAAATGAGCATCCTTGTCTTACTCCGCGTTTAATAGGTATAGGTTCAGAAAGGTGTCAATTATTAGATATAACACTTACTATGTCGTTATAAAAAAGTTTAACCCAATTTATGAACGAATGACCAAAATCAAAATATTGCAAACATTTCCACGTAAAGTCATGATCTACACTGTCAAATGCTTTCTCAAAATCTGCAAAAAGTAGAAGACCTGGTTTGTTATAAATTCTTAAATATTTAATAACTTCAAACAGCAGTCTAGTATTTTCTCCAATATACCTCCCTTTAGTGAAACCTGTCTGTGCATTATCTATGATTAAGCCTATTACTTGTTTAGTTTATTTGAAATAGTTTTTGTAGCAATCTTATAATCAGTATTAAATTTTTATAAACTTATAGGCCGCCAATTTACTACAGATGATGTGTCTTTATTCGCTTTTGAAAGTGAAGTAATAATCCCTTATATTTGAAGTTGTGTTAGATTTTCATTACTGTAAGAGTATTTTAGTGATTCAGTTAGAGATGTTTTTAACTCATTCAAAATATTTCATGAAATTCTACTGAAAGCGCATCTTGATCCTGGGCTTTTTTTTTATTTTTCATTCCATTTAATGCTCTCAAACCTTCTTCCTGTATTAAACATACGCATAATGATTTCTCTTCATCATTGAGAGTTTTATGGTCTATATCAAATAGGTCATTATTGGTGTTTGTTAATGGCTGCTTCTTCGAAAAAACTGTTTTATAAAATTTTACACATTCCCTAATTATTTCTTTTGTGTTAGTTATTTCTGTGTTATTTACAATGAGTTTATGAATTGTCATTTTTTCTGCGTTGCTTTTTTAGGTGAGAAAAATATTTACGTAAGTGACTAAACACTTAATACAACTACTTGTTCCAAAGTAACTCAAATATCACAGACTTTTTAAGCCTATCTTTTGTATACTGCAGATGTATTGTACCTTTGGATTGGGGAGACGGGCGCATAGGCACCGGCGTCGTGATGCAAGGTGGTCGGATTTTGACTTACAAAGGTCAAAGTGCTGGAAATTCGTTCCTTATAAACCAAAGACAGGAATTGATGATGTAGATGATGACGATGATGAATATGGTAGGTGTATATTTTGTAGAAACTGATCAAAGTACCAGTGTTTTTTTCTGTCCAATGCTTTGAAACATTTTATTTCAAATATGACTTTGTTCAACGCTAGAATGCATAAAATGATTTATTTTAAAGTGTACTGTTTATTGTATGTTATTTAATAACACACCATTTCATGAGCAGGCATGTAGTCATGGGTTTTAGAATTAGCGCTGCTGGATGCGGATATGTAGTAGCTCCGCTCAAAAAATATAAATACGAATGTAAAGTTGAGTCCATTTGAGAGTCTTTGGTTGGAGGCTTGTCTTTAAATTTAGCTTACGGTGACTAAACGAATAGCTGTGCTTCTTCCTGCACGCTTATAGGCGGTTATTCCGTGCTGAAAATAAATCACATGTCAGGTATTTGAACAGTTAGATGGACATGTATAAATAAATGTGAAACAACTAAGGCGAACTTGTTACAGAGCATGTGGCGGTGCTCAACGTGAGTTATTAATTTCTGTCGCCCTGTGTCCGCCATCGTGCGTCGTTCGTCGTCACGATATTATTTTTCTTCAAACGACGTAAACTCATCGAATACGACTAGCTGTAAGAGACAGGCCTAGTTTTTCCCGTAAAGCAACATGAAACCATTAGTCACGTTGTCAAAATATAAAACTAAACAGGAATCAAAAATTGTGGCGACCAAAAGGCATTGACAGTTTTCCCTATATGGCTGCATTAATAAAAGTAAGAAAGAACAAAGACAAATGCATAAAGTATTTTCTAACCACCATCAACCACATCACTCACATACAGTCAGACTTACACACTGAAGAAAGAATCCTCTAGCTTCGAGAACAGTCAGCAGACAACAGCGTCGAGAACAGTCAGCAGACAACCCACACACTACACCTTCAATATTTACTACGTATAATGAACACTTGTTTCTGGATATTTTGTGACGACCCTAACCATGACTGTATGGTTCCGATTATGCAGTTCTCGAACCGACCTTCGGGTTACGAATCCAGCGCTCTACCCTTGCATATATCGTTTAGTTTAACAAAAGTTACATTTCAATACTTACAAATTATACTTACTGACAAAATTTATTTGCTAATATATTGCCCTGAATCTCATTTCCCAACAATTGTGAAAACGACAGCAGAAAGGGGTTATGAAGTTTCTAAATCTACACAATTGAATGCACATTATAAGCCACGCATTTATTTGGTTATGCCCCTGAGGGCATCACCCAGTATAGTGGCGAGTTTCTTTTATGCACCTAGTCAATCATCAACAAAGCTTCTCTCATCCGAGCGCTTATTAACCTATATTTATCAAAGCTTCTATACTACACCTATATAGCTTTACATGTCATTCACGAGTTTAGATTTATCGTGCAGCCCACAGAAATATTATATGTTATTTCGTTTTTGAAGTGGTATATGGGGATATATTACCCGCCTAGACTTATATTACCCGAGCCGTTAGGCGAGGGTAATATTATGACGGGTCGGGTAATATATCCCCATATATCACGCCAAAAAACAAATAACAATTTTATTACTCTTCCCTGTCTTAAATATTGAAAGATTCCGTTTATCTTTTATTTATTTAACGGCTGAACGTAAGCAGACCTTCAAATCCCCATATGATACCTCAATGTCACTACGTTGACGTCACAAATCAGCACGGATTATACATTGACATAATGTACGCGGCGAACAAGTTCACGTTTAGCATGTGGTACGGTAACGGGATATGTAAAGTGTATATTACCGGATTGCCCGTAAATATCAATATCTATTTACGGATCGTTTACCAATCAGAAGACCGCACATTTCATGGAAGGGTAATAAATATACATACCAATACGGTTTTGTAGTTATACACGTCTATTATTCAGTTTTCCTTTTCTTTCTTTTTTTTATTACGGTAGTATCGATAGTTGGTCAATTTATTGATAATGGAACAGTCTATATAAACAGTACCAGTGGCAACATTTTCTAATCTACATAATGTAATGCATTTATATACATGTCCGACCTTTTGTCTGTACGTTTGACTGAAGGTCAATGATCCTGTTACAGTATGTTCAGCTTTAATCTTCATTTCATCAGAAGAAAGAATAATTCTCTCAGCATCAACTTTTCTTATCAAATAAAAATGAATCTGCATTCAAGCTACCAAATTGTTTAAATGCCAAACACGTTTTTGTTCTCAGGTGATGTTATAAAACTCTCTTGTTATGTTCATGCATGTTACCCATGGATGTTTTTAAGCAGCCAACTTGTTTCATTAAAATGCTCAACTGGATTCTTTCGCAAAACCTTGAAAAGGATAAGTTTTGAATATTAATGGTAGCAGAAAACCAGTTTCCCACATGCAGCTCTTGTCAATACAATCGCCGAATAAAAGGACTGACACTGAATAAGCATTCAAAGGACAATGCATTAAGAACCTTTTTTACAATAGAGACACAGATGTAACTTGTAAATAATTAGTTTGTTCATAATTTACTGCACGCATACATCAGCGGCCTTGCACAATTTACCTGTTTATGTAAACCAATGCATCGGCGAAACTGTACTAAAGAAACTAGTCTAATGTATGATATCATATTCCGGTTCTCCGACTGTACACACAATAATGACACAAGTGTTGGCTTCGTACAAAAGAAGAGGGAATATTTCTTGGATTTTTTGTGAACTTGAACAGATACACGTTTAAATGAAAAACCACCAAGTTAGAGTAACTTAAAAGTTTATGGGTGCATCTCATCATTTATTAGATTTCTGCTCTCTTTTTAACTGCCATGTTGCTGTTTTTTTAATGGGGGGATTAACATTTATAGTGGCCGGTAATGAATAAAGCCACCCGACTTGTTTAACGTGTAGTATAGTTTCCTCGATTTGTGACAAGAGTTTGAATTCTGCTCAGAGACACAACCTGTCTATTTTTTGAAACCGTAGACGGCTGTTGTTTGTATGTAGGTAAATGAATAGATCTGCTAACACCGCATCATGGGAACAAATATTTTATTGCTTTACAACCGAAGTGCCTTGTAAACTTACTATACTTTTCAAAATAAGAATGTTAAGATCCGTGAAAACAATAAGATCTTTGGACAAAACTGGAGAAAGTGCAATCCCAGCCGCTAGCTCCTGTGAAATTAAATAAAGAGATAGGTCTTCAGTTTTTCGAAAATGATAATCTTTATTTCCTTTGGGCATATAAGTTATTTACCCTTGTTTTTGTGTAATAGAGAGTTCTCCAAACTAGTTGATGTAAGAAAATACATTCCTATATCACACTAGGAAACAAGAAAAACAGTCGCAAAACTATTGCATAAATTGCTAAACCAGTTTAACAGTCGCAAATCTATTGTAACAGCCGCTTGCTAGTAGTAGTACAGCTGTCATTAAACTATTTCAGCAGTCGCCTTACTATTGTAACATTCAGCAAACTATTGCAGCCGTCGCCTTACTATTGTAACAGTCAGCAAACTTCTGCAGCAGTCGCCTTACTATTGTAACATTCAGCAAACTACTGCAGCAGTCGCCTTATTATTGTAACATTCAGCAAACTACTGCAGCAGTCGCCTTACTATTGTTACATTCAGCAAACTACTGCAGCAGTCGCCTTACTATTGTTACATTCAGCAAACTACGGCAACAGTCGCCTTACTATTGTAACAGTCAGCAAACTACTGCAGCAGTCGCCTTACTATTGTAACATTCAG
>JAUMHA010400726.1:0-11263 GCA_032359765.1 Saxidomus gigantea | reverse complement strand
ATGTACAGTGTCGCTAGTCACCGATAAATGTTATCAAAAATGATCGTCCGAACAATTGCAGTAGCCAGATAAAAGAAATACGTAACATGTATGGCTTCAATAAGCGGTATTTTTGTTTATTATACCGAAACATGCATGGATATTGTATTACTGATATGTCAGAATTATCTAACGAGATAATTATTCAAGTAAGAAGTGATTTAAATGCCACTAGCCAATTTACATCATTATTAAGCGAAGGGATTCAGAAATTAAAAGGCAAATAGCTAGGAAAGAAACTTAGATAAATTTAGTGTTTCAAATTATTGTTTGTCCAATCGCAGTGCAACGAATATGTATTCGCTGCACTTTAAACTTCAATATAATTTGAGTCAGTAAATACGGGAAGAATGCTGATTTCAAAAAATAATTTATAACACTAAGTGGGTTAATGTTCATTTTGATGCATTTACTACAATAAATGCGCCACGTCTGACCAATTTATTTTCGTAAATGCATCAAAATGAACACTAACCTATACTTAATAAATAGTCTGTAGTTAACAGCAGAAATTCAGGCGATACATAGACGTTCTTCTCGGCAGTTATCGTTAAAGTTCAATGCGACAGCTCACTTAGCGGTGTTGATGTATATTTTAGTTACATGCTGGACAGTTTGTACTTAGTTACTTCGACAATCATTGTCGATGATTGACAATATAATGAGCTGTCAAGTTGTTATTTGCTGTTTGTATGGTCAACTTAATTTACATACAGACATGACATTAAGCATATAATTTCCTCGTTTCTCTGGTGTCTCTGTATGAAAATGGCCATAACATAGCATATTATAGGTGTGTAGTACTTTCGGTACTTTGATTTTGAAATTTTGTATCTGTTTAATGATATATACTGGACTCCAACCGTGTTATCCTTCCTTGTACGTATTTCAATACATTGTTCTATAAAAAACTGACATGTAAAAATTTATCTTGACCAGACTGAATAAGCAAACATGATAATAAATAAGTAATCAGCTGTTAACAAAAGCGGCTAATCTGGTATCTTTATAACCTTTATACCAACCCAGTGATAACGAAACTATGGTGATCGAAGATGCACAATTAACGATTACAAATTTAAAGACAATACATCCTAGACGTATCCACTACAATATCAGTTATTGAATTGTTGCGATACGTTTGTTGAAAATGTATTTAATCACGAGTGTATAAATAAAAATATATAACTTACGTATGTTTGGTATAATAATCTCGACTTTAAACTATATAAACACAGACGGTACACAACTGTCAATGTAAATTCCTATCAAATTACTAAAGCCCAGTCGTCGTTGATATTTGAAAAGATTTTTAAGTCATGCATGCAGTTTTTGGTCTGTCATAAAAATTTGGCAAGTGGTATATCTATAGGGGCGTATGAATGAACAGTACTAATCACAACAGCTCATAAAACCAGCCGTTTTCATATCTGACTCTATTTTTAGAAACTCGAGTTTGACGAAGTGGACAATTTTATTACATAGCCTTATCTTGTTTAAATATCAGATGGCGCGTGTCGACCTCCGTATAACCTAGCAAGATTGATGACCCCCCTGCATTAAGTTACAGAGGTCATTAATGTATGTCTAACCTATATTTTTGTTGACAGAGGTAGCTTAAAGGTTTATATCTTTGTTTATTATTGGGGAACTATGTTTACCTATTATGTATTAATGAATTATCATTTAAACCTCTAAACAATAACAAAAATTAAAACAAAAACGAGCGATGATCATTACTATAATAATAATAATAAATAATAATGAATACGTCTTGCTATGCGCGACCGATTTAGTATAGGTTAGTGTTCATTCTGATGTATTTACGAAAATAAATTGGTCTGGCGCGGCGCATGCCGCGCGACAAATTTATTATAGTAAATGCAGCAGAATGAACACTAACCTACTTAGTGTTTGAAATTATTTTTTGTAAATCTGCAGTATTTCCCAATTTACTGACTCGGTATATAAATATTGATTAACCCAAGTTAAAGTGTAGCGAATACTGCGTTGCGATTGGGCAAAAAGTAATTTCAAACACTAATTGTAGTAAATATATCAAAGTGTACATAGATCTATGTATAGTTTTTGAAATTATTTTTTGTAAATGAGCATAATTCAGTATATGATTAATTATGATTAATGATTTACCCTAAGCCCAAGTGCAGCTAATGCTATGCTGCAATTGGACAAAAAATAATTTCAAACACTAACAGGGGTTGCAACTCAGGTTAACCCTTTTGTACTGAAATATTTACTATTTCTTATTTGAGAAAACAAGGTCACGTCTTTTGATATCCGTCTTTAAATTAATTCTAAAACTCATAGAACGCCATGCCACCAAAATATATTTGCCTTTTTAAGACCCTGTGAAACCCAAAGTCAGACGGGAACTGCTATAGTTGAATTATATGTACACTCCAGGACAAGACTTTATTCCATTATCTAATGCCCAAGTTCATTAAAATCCTGCTACATGTTTAGTAAGTGAAGTGTGGACAAGATTTTCAGGCACCTGAGACCTTCATCTTTAACATAATGACAATAAATTACAATATGCACAACAAAACTGCGCACTGATGCTTCTTGTCAAAATTTTATCAAAACGAAGCCATGGGTCAAGGAGGTGAAGCACAGACAAAGCTTTCTTCTAACAGGCACATGTGACCTTGACCTTTGACATAGTGACCCAAATTTTAATATGCACAACAAAATTTCATACTTATGCTTCTTGCCAAGCTTTATTAAATTAAGACATGAATAATGGACAAAAAACTTTCTATTAAACAATCCTGTGTGTCCTTGGCCTTTTCTATAGAGAATTCAAATTGTAATGTCTACAAATAAACTTCATACTGATGTTTCATACTAAGTCTAATTTAGATCCAGCAAGGTGTTTAGTAGAAGGGTGAACAAGGTAAAACACTTCGGCACTTCTGTATAAAAGCAGCCCACAACTTATGTACATCATCCTGCGAAATGGCTAACAATTTCCCCTAAACTTGTGATAGATTTCAAACATGAAAGACAATATGTTTCTTATTGGAAAAGGTGACCAGGCCAAAGATTGAAACCAACACGCCTCCACTTACATGGAAATGACTTACAGTTGCAACTGAACTCCACCAGGTGAGAAAAGTATGTACCTAAATTGCAGATATCTAATGGCTGTACAAAGATCCTTGTCCATGCTGTAGAAGTACTTATAAGGCATATGAGGGACTTCCTCAACCAGTGAATACTGGAACACTTTAAGTGAGCCATGAAGGCCCCACATCACTCACTCATGTACCATTGCTCTTCATGCAAAGGTCTTAAATCCAACACACCACACATACTTATTGCTATGACCTCATACATTGATATGAACCACTCTGTTCAAAATGTGTTGCTGTATATAAGTTTTTGCCCACAGCCATTCTACTTTAAGAACAGTGACCTTGACCTTTGATTTGTGAAATTATCTAGACAAATTGGGACAATCTTTTCCAGGGGTATGATCTGTACAAAGTTGATAGATAAACACTAGACAATGCTATACAATAAACATTAAAGCTCCGAGTCTTGAGACAAGATTATCCAACTTTAGTGTCAATTTTGACTCAAGGGCATGATTTGAACAAACTTGATAGAGGACCATTAGACAATGCTAAATACAAAATATCTATGCCCCAACACTTGGGGTTTCATGCAAACATTTTTAGGATTTCCTTACATACCTCCAGTTAAAAGAAGTGATCACATGGGCAGACTAGTTTTAATCCTAGGGGCATGATTTGAACAACTTGGTAGAGGACCAATAGACAATGTTGTATACTAAACATCTAAGCACTGGGCCTTGCATTTTTGGAGAAGATTTGTAAAGATTTTTCTATTTTTAGCTCTTTTGGCCATGTTTTTCAGTCAACCAGAACAATTTGAACACATTTAAGGGAGATTAATGCCAGTATCTTCTGGTCAAGTTTGATGAAATCCCACGAGGTGGTTTATGAGAAGTCATTTGAAGCAATTGTAGACAATGGACATACAGATGGATAGGGCATTCATTGATCCTTTAAAGCTCACCTTGAGCCAGTGGCTCAGTTGAGCTTAAATTCTGTGTATATTAAAGGCTTGTTGGTAGTTGGTCATAGACTTTCACTGCCTTCAAAATTTTGCGAAGGCTGTCTGTAAATGGTATCCAGTTAACTAATTTTCTAACTGCAACTTAAAATGTGTCATGAAATAAGTAATGCATACTATATTTGCATGTTGTCATGCCAGAGATTACACTTTGTAGTGTTTTTGAGTGGCTGGACATTCATCGTCACAACAACATTTTAAGTCCTTGAGAAATAGAAAAAAATTCGAGGTTTTATTGCACTATACATGTATATTTTTATACAAACATCTCTGATAATTTCATTCATGTATTTTAATATATTATAGGCCATCAAAAACTTCATAAAATATTCAAACTAAACAAATTTTCTTCATAATTTATACATACCAGTACCTTAATTTGTTTTTGGTAAAACCATTCCATTAAAAGTGTCATTTGATAAAGACTGCCATACTTTAGACATCTAAAGCACTACTCAATAGGTTCCTGTAACATTTTTGCTTATAAAAATGTAAACTACCAACTTGTGAAAGTACAATATAAATTGTGCAGGTAGATAACTGTTTCTTTACCTCACTACATATTCATAAGACTCCTACAGACAAAATAAGTGACAAAACTTTTACATGTTACACTAAATGGCACCTATGTGTGTGTGTCACATGTGACAGAAAGTTCTGTATGAAATACTTGACTTTTCATTGTTGAATATAGTTATCTCTATTTCACATATACCATATTATATATAAATAAATAAATACGGATACATGTATATCTATATGTTTTTGTACTGTCGTAAGTGACGTTTCAAGGGACTCTGACAAAAAGGTCACATATAACAGGGAGTTAATCACTTTGTATGACCTTTCATGTATGCAATAAATACAACTAAAATCATTTAATTTAAGATCATCCCGATACAAATGTCATGTAGGACAGGAAGTCTCTTCATACTGTCCAGTTACATAAGAAATTATGTTGCAAGAACTTGAACACAGTCACATTCGACAGGGAGTCTTTAAATACAGGTGGTCACTAAGGCAGCCTCAACTGCAATAAGGTTTTCAAAACTGTTTGTTTAAATTTTTCACAACTCATTGATTCACAGTGCTATCTTTAATGTGTTCTTCTATAAAGCATAATATCTGACATTTCCATCACAGGGAATAGGCTGGTTACATATTAAAGCATTTTTATTTTCTACACTGTCTATGAAAGACTAGTGTTTAGCTGTGTCTAGGTGATGTCATTATCTCTCAGTATATTACTGGTTATTAGGCTTCTGGTTCCTGGCTTATCTCTATGGCAGCCTGCTGTAGTACCGGCAGTAAAAGCTGGAAACCGTCCTGGGTATATGAGCTACTATTGCTGGCCTGGAAAAAAAATCAGAACCATTTTACATTCAGTATGATTGTATACTTGCATAAACTGTGTATGATTCAAGGTTGAATCTGAATGAAATATTTAAACTGGAAATCAATCTAAAACATATATCTTGTATACAAATGCTATAATGCAACAGGAAATCTACCCAATTCTAAGATCAAAGGTGTATACACATTCAACAGTTAGATTGAAAATAAATTTCAAACTAAATATAAAGTCGCATGCATATATGCGACATTTAATATACATGTCGGGATAACCCTTTGCAAATTTGATACTTGTAATATACACATGGGCTTTCAATGTTTGTAATTGTCGTTATTTGCAATCATTTATTTCATATATTCACAGCCCTAAATACCAAATACACTGAACATCAAGCAAATTTAACCCTTTTTCAGTACATTATGTACAATTTCAGTATAAAATGTGACTAAAAATATTTGAAATTTTAAGACAGTACAATTATGCAGTGTTTAGTAAGTCACAAATTTCACAGACCCAGCTGGTTACAGTTGACATTTTGAACAGAGTGATTTCTAAATGTAAACCAATATCAAAGTAGATGTAAGCTCTTTTAGATAGTATCAAAGTACCTGCAACACAGCTCGGAGCTCAGTCTATCTTAATCAATACATCTGTGGGTAGGTGGGGACAAGTTGGGGCAGGGGTGGGGCAGAGGGATGATATGTAAGACTCTTACCTCCAGGTAGATATTTGTCACCAAATGACTCACTTTAATCTCATCACCCTCCTAAAATTATAAAAGATTTTCTTTCAACATTTCATGGACATGTTACAACTTACATCAAACAAATGTATGGTGCCTAGATGACAAAGTACTTTTTATTTCAGAGATTGTATAACAGAACTTTACTGAAATCTTGAGAAACTCAGCTTCATATAATATTAAGTTGAAGCCAAAGAAGTGTTTTCAATTCTCAATATGGGAGTCCCTATATAATTTGAAATTTTGTATGGAATAGTAACTATATTTCGGCATTAAATGTATTGTTTGTATGCTAATTAATAGAATATAACAGTTTCCAAAGGTACAGATTGGTTTTCAGATAGTTTTTGCTAATATGAATCCTAATCAAGAAAACCCTTTCTTTTTATAGCATCAAATTTGATTTCTTATAATGTATGGCTCTTACTGAGCTCTTTAAATAATATGTTCATGTTTTACTATTGGAATTACACAGAATGGATATTGCGGAACAGCAAAGACAGCTTACATGTTTGTTTAGACAGTCTGCAAACTTTGTGGACAGAATTCCAACTTCTGCTGTGAGAACTTTGGTCAACCTGGATGAAATAAATACTTAAATATTTAGCATCACTCTTCATGTTGAAACAAAGGTTCATGAAAATATTTTGGTGATCATCAGCAGACACACACTCACAATGAGTCTTGAAAGTTTCATTTAAATCCAAACACCTTTTTAATTTAATCCCTGTCAGTGCCAAGTAGTGGTAGTGTCCTTTGGCAAGAAAAAGACAATTCCACAGTCTCAAGAGCGATTAATATAAGTTGTAAGACCTTGTTTCACAACCGAGATTTTAAAAGTTAGGATATTATTATAACACATCAAAGTAACTAACACACTGACACCTGTAAAGTTTATCTCAAACTAAATTACCTGAGTAAAGTATTACTGCAGCCAGTTAAGTTGGAGACTGTAGATTTCTGTATCAGTATCAGCTCCCCAGCCTTGTGGAACTGTTCTATACACTTAGATGTCAACTCTGCTAAACTGCTGATAGCAACCTGGTGAATCTCCTAAAACGATAGTACATGGACAAATCCTGTTTAATATCAAAGTTGTACGGGTAGCAAATTACGAAATATTCGCAAGAACTTTTTTGCGTTTTTTACAAGAGCACTCCTCAAAATCATCTTTCACTAATTCAAAGTTTTCCAGAAATGATGGATTTTTACGACAGTGAGAACCAGCGGGATCGCTTGGTCCCATATTCATGGTCTCGTGAATTGACCCGGAGATAAAAAAACTAACTTTTGTCTCACAAATTCAAAGTGATTTACAGAATATATGGTGTACACTGTACAGTTTTCTGAAACTGACTAATCTGTATAACATCTCTCTCGAGTTGTTATATTTTAAAACCTTAAAAACAAATAACCATGTACATTTGCAGTTCATTTATTCAGATTATTATGTCTAAGGCTCATGTGTGATGTGCAGGTAAAAGTCAGTTATTTAACAACGAAAATCAGATTTTATTGTGTACTAAAGTACATGGTTACTGCATTTACATTCACTCTGGAAAACTGCTGCATTCTTCCTGGTACACAATTCCAAACAGTGAGTTAGTCACAACTCTAAATTTACTACCCCGGTGTTTTTCTACTTAGGTGACAGAAATACCTTTCCTAACTGAAAGTACTTGGCATCCAACACTTGCAATTCAGGCCCCAGGATCAGGAGACCTTTTTCTAGTGCTCAATGTAAGTGTTAGAGCTTGAAACTTTGGAACAATCAAATATTTAAAAACTTTATAAATCCTTTTGTACAAATGTTCTGTAGAAGAATGTAAAACTAACTGCTTCAAGTTTATCTCGTGTTTTTCAAAGAACCATGCCACGGAAAAGAAAGTTTTTCACTTTCAAATTCACCATGCAAGATTTACCCTTACATGTATAATATATTCTCACCTTGACATCCGATTTACTTTCTGTATCACAACATTCTGTAAGTTTCTCTTCTATACTAGCATGTGTCTGAAAATGAAAATGTCACATCACAAGTGGGATAATGACACATAAGTAGCAAATATTCTCACAAGTATCATTGTTATATTCATAGGCTAGCCCAAATCCTCCATCTAAGATACACATTACATGCATTTTATACAAGCTTTACAGTAAATCTGTAACAAGCAGCAAACTTGAGTCTCTTTTTCATCTAAAAACATTCTAAATTATTAAACTTCAATTTAATTATTAATGCTAAACTCCAATAGGAATAACAGACAGTCTCTTTTTACTGTCAATTCACTGATGTCACTATATCCCTACAAACTGAGAGTCAGTCAAGGAACTGTCAACACTTTAATACAATAACTATACTGTAACAGATTTGTACAGGGAAGAAATAATAACCTTTGGCTACTGTTCTTACAGTGCAACAAAAAATTCTAAAATTCATATCTTAAATATAAAATATAATAACAATTCTTTTTTTAGTTTTAAAATAAAATCAAAATCACATAGCTTTGAGTAATACTGTCATCCCCAGGTGTACCTCTGGTTTAAGTGCAAACATGTACTGTCCTGGGGTTAAAAGTTTTACCATTTCAATCAGTATGCATGTATCACCTCCTCAAAGTCACAAACTTTAACCTTACCTTAAGCATTTTATCAGGAGTTGTTCCAACATTAAGCTCTTTCAGTAAATCAGTGACAAGAAGAGCAAACTCTTGTTCTGTCACCTCATCTTCTTCCTCATCTATCTCAAAGTTCTGCTTTATCTCCAGTAACTGTGGTTTCAGTTTGGCAATAGCTTCGGCTGGTAGAGCATTTAGTAGGACGTTCACTCTCTTCTCACTCTGGTTTGACAACATCTCTAATGCCTCTAAGTGGGCAAGACCTGAAAATAAAATGCAATATGGTACTTAGTAGGGTTTCTATCTTGTTACCAAAACACATTTTCTTTGCATCATGCTAATACTTAAAGTGACCGTGCTCTTCTTGTTCTAGTTCTGGCAACATTTATCAAAATCTAAATTAAACAAATTCTCAGATGTAAGTTTAATGAACAGACTTATGCTAAATAGTAATACATCTTGTCCAACAAGAACTCTGCAAACACAATATGACTGTTTGACATTTCAGAAGTTTGAATTAGAACAAAGTTAAAGTTCTGTAATGTCATGCAGATATTATAATTAATGATGCCGTATGTTGCATTATCTATTTTCACTGACACTTCAAATAATTTTGAGAAATAAATTGGCATCTATCAGTTTCTGTTAAACTTTCAGTTTGCCAGCTCTTCACTCAAGATATGAAAAACACAATTACTTTACTCAAATTGTTGCCGAGATATAGCCCTGTCCAACTTTAAAAAGATACTATATTCATATTGGAGTATTGACGTAACTTAACTGGTGTTTTTAAGTGCATCAGCTTTTTCCTTAATAAAAGAACGGTAAGGTGATAGAAAACTATCCCAAAATAATGGGAAAGTCATGAAATACAGCAACTATTGTTATTTGATCCCTCTCAGAATCAATTTCTGTCAATTTCAAGCTATGCATTACAAATAATAATCTGGCAATGCCATTTTATGCCTTGACTCTTTCAGATCACAAGGGCCTAAAGAAAGACAAACCTTGGAAATCATCAAATAATGAACCAAAGTGTGCTTTCCGTGCTTCCTCAGATTCTTTCTCCTGTTGTACTTGAGTGTCATGCTGATCTTTCGCATCACGCAACATGGCTGATAAATTTGGCTTATCTCCCCTGTCATGTAGAAATGCCCTGGCTTTCTTGAGACCTGGGTCATGCTCATTAATCACATCAAATGTCTTTTTTCCGAGCGTTTCCAGCACATCTAGACTGCCTGTTACAAGATTCTTACCCTGCAAAATGAGTCACCATCAATTACTGTTAAAGACTTTATAATCGTGATTTTACAATTTTCTATTTATTCATGAGTTTTTTAATTCACTATATAACTACATGTTCTTTCATTATTATCATTGTTTGTTTGCTATTTTAGCAAAATTTGATGAATTCACGAAGTGCTTCATTCACGAAAATAAAAACCTTGCTTCAATTGGATTTACAGCAAAAGTAAAAGAGAAATCCTGTCTAGTTATATAAAGTATTTTTAGGTATAACACTGTGGTCACCTTGACTGAATACATTTCTCTCGGTATTTGACCCTAACAACTGGTTAAGCCTTCTAACATGCAAAACATTTCTAAATGTAAAACACAGGGAAAAAACACCTGTATATGCTCATATTCTATGCAATGTGTAACTAATCTAAAGCTTAAAGAACTCTGTGATCCAGGAACTCAAGATTACGGTATAGACTGAGAAGGTATTGTGTATTGTTATAGGTAACAGACATTACCTAGTTTGTAAGTAACAATATCAGGACTTGCTCAGATTTCAGCAGTTAAAATACCCATTATGTTTTAGTGTTAACTACCAGCCCCTTTGGGAGATTAAAATTTAGTAAGTCTTTCTATAGTCATGTTAAAAAACCTTTTCCATACCGTACTTTCTACCATCTTTGTAATGTTTGAAACACCCCAAGAAGCAAACCATCCATCTCCAGACTGGTTATCAGCTTTCTCTTCATTTCCACTAGACTGTGTCTCCGCACTTTCTGCCTGATCAGTCTGCTTAACAACCTCATCAGATTTTGTAGACTGGTCCTCTGACTCACTGTTTTTTTTACCATGCGACCCATCAGTCTCTCCTGGTTCTCCATCTGAATAAAATGTATGTCAAATTAAGCAACTTAAATTTGTGCCAAACATAATTTTTTTCTTAAAATATAGCATTAACTCAAAACAGGATACAAATGTACTAACTAAAAGATTCTTGAACAACTGACTGTGAAGTTGAAATGAAAACCTCTTTAACTGCTCACATGATTGTGTTCTTGCAAATTTGTACATTTTAGTTTAGTTTATACTAATTTATTTTAGCTCGATTGTGAAGAAAGCTTTTAGCTTATCGAGTCACTCTCGAGTCCG
>JAUMHA010400704.1:0-11264 GCA_032359765.1 Saxidomus gigantea | reverse complement strand
TGGGGTCGGCACAGTACCCAGATACCCTTTGTCACTGGATCTGTAGTGTGACCCGTTTCAAACCCACATTTATCACCAGCTGAAATAATTTTACAATACGTACAATAGCAAATCAATTTCATCATTTCTAAATATCTGGTAATAATGAAGGTTTGTAGGTAGTGTACATGATACATTTTCGTAGGATAAAATGCATTTTGTTTCTAAACACAAAATATGGATAACTTGATGTAACCAACGAACATTGGGTAATCTGCCAAGATAACGATATAACTCGCATATCTTCTCGAAGAAATCTTAAGAATGAAAATTAAAGAACAAAGGAAGGGCAAGTTTGAACGCCTAAGATATTAAATGGACTGGAGGTTTTATATGCATATGGATAACTAGAAAAAAATGTAAGCTTAAATTGCATACAGTATTACCTATAATATCAATATCATAATATACCACCACATGTGAAGTTAACAAATATGAGCTGTACCTGACCCATGTTTTGCAAGTTTATTCAAGATATATGATTTTCCCGTTCTTAGCGTCCCCACAAAAGACACCACATTTAACGATTTCTCTATTTCTCCGAGTCTCTTCAATGTTGACTGTTCGCATGTTGTTTTACCTTCTTTTGTTGACACCAATACCATTGGCTTGTGAAATATCGGATTGTCAGGTCTATAAAAGGTTTATAAAAGTATTTGTTAACACATATGGTCGACAAGACATTTACATTAATACGAATCCTATCTACGCAGACATTTCTGATCCAGGCACAAAAATAGTAAATAAATTGAAAAAATTAAAACTAAAGAACATTAAAAACAAAACTAAAGATTGTTTACGCAAAACCGCATGTTGACCTTTGACCTGATGGCCCCAAATTATATAATGTACAACTTCATACTTATGCTTCCTGCAAATGTGTTTGAAAATTTAGCGGGATTTGTTTTTTTCAGGTCCCTGTGACCTTGACCTTTGCCTCAGTGGCCTCAAATTATAATATCCCCAACTAGATTTGATACTGACGCTTATTACCCTTTACGGTATAGAGTAACGATGCTCATTCAGTCAATTGATAAAACGAAATGATAAATTATTATGAGCAGTAAAAATGCAAGTAAAAACACAAACTGTATAAAATTTGTCGTCAGTGTTTTGAAACCTATGTATGTTGTTTATCTTATCACAATGTCAAACGATGGATTAAAATCGTTGCCATTTTTATGAGCGCACTTATAAAACACTCATTGTAACTTAATTAAATTCCTTTAGCTAGGAAAAATCACCATCTGTCAGTACTTTACTACTTTGATTAAAAGATGCATTCATATGACCGCATTTGACTGAACCTAAATGGCGATTTGTTGAATGCGCGCATTTTTGCGAAACGCAAAATACTTAATCGCTAATATTTTTTATTTCATTCACTGTCTAAAACGTCTAAGGGTTTTTTTTTATCAAAAGGTATGTTAGTAGAAATATCGGAAACACACCAGCAAATGTTCTATCTTATCTAGGTCTAATTGATCGAACGAATCATCTAAATCCAAATTTTTATTCACTATATACTATGTTCGTCCTGATTACAAATCATAAATTAGCATATATACAGATACGGTCTGTCTGCCCAGTGCCTAGTTGACCATTTTCGAATTAGTTACTGGGGAAACTCGAGTGACCAGAGCTCTAATCCGAACAGGTTGAGTCAAACAACAGAATAGATCAGAGATTAACTACTGTTTGTCAGCTTGACAATAATTGTATCAACTTTAAATTGTATCGAGGATTTTTTGGAAGTTTCTGTTACTTTTACTAAAACTTTATTTCTTAAAATGACAAAAGTTGACAAAACGATAACTCGATACCTACCTGATACGTTCCGGTTAGAAAAGGTCAAATTATTACATTGCGTATGCGTCGACTCGGGTAACGTGAGAAGCTAATTCAATAATGTTCGTAACTATCAAAACAACCAAACAATGATCAGGAAAGTCATTCGAGCTGGCTTGTTTGTAACATTTGTTAAGTGTAAAACTGCAGTGCATACAGGAAAAATTCGCTATTTCTACAATAATCAAGTTTATGTAAACAGTGTATCAGAGATAGTCAGGTGTAAATTTATCCCATTACATGTTCATTCTCGACCAGTGAATAACGGTCAGTATTTCGAGTAACATATGTGATCCTGATGCACATGTCACGGTATGGACATAATTCTAATTGGGGAGAAATGTGTAAGCGGCCGGTCAGGGTGCACTTTTTTCTCCCCAGTGACATTTAGCGCCTTCTTACTGCATAAAGATAAAACTTGACATATCATATACTCAAAATTGCGCCGACCATTTTCTTGTTTTTATCCCAAATATATCTATAAACGTATTAATTGTAATACTATTTCCTTACCTAAAACGTTGCAATTGAATGTTCCGCTAACGAAAGCGTTAGCAATGTACTGTAGTGTGCGTACCCACCCAATAGCATTAGATATTAGATAAAGTTTGAGTTTTATTGTAAACGTATCTTGTTACAACCATAAGAAGTATACATGTACCTTATACACAAGCGCTACATATTTGTCCGAGGCGAAGCCGTTAAAACAATTAGTTGAGCATGTGTATAAAGCATATTGTTATGGCTGTAAGGAGACACTTTTGTAGCAAATGCGACGTATGTTTAAGAAACGTGATTTCAGGAACATTTCTTACAGGATGTTGAGAATTGGTGGGAATTAATTAACTGTACTAGGAGGGTCCTACACAGAAATAGTATCGGCATAATCTCTTTTGTTTGTGACAACAAATTGTAATACAAATTTATTCTTACAACTAAGATTAATCGCTAATCGTTCTCGATACTTATTCCAGACGTAATCAATCTCAAAGAAGCTTGTAAATTTTCGGCATTGCTGAAGCGGGATTAGAAATTTAGTGTGTGTAACTTTGCATCTTTTAAAAAGCGGTAAACTTGACGAGAAACCAAAATTCTCCTTAGAAAAATAAACCAAAGGTATTTGGAAAGCACGGTTGCTATAAATGGCTTAGGAGAGAAAGGTACTCTGGGGAGGTAAATTTACTAAATTACATGTAAATACAGCTAAGTAACATAATGTCCTCTTCACGTACACGGTGTAGGAAACTTTCGTGACGATGAAATATTCCGAAGTATGATCATACCATTTCTGATTATCCTAACGAAGGTCAAGCTAAATGTTCATTCACTTGACACACTGCTATGTTAAAGGCACAATATGCATTTGAAAAATGACATTTGCCAAGACTAAATTTGTATGTATCTGTCAAATAATTGTATAACTATTTGCGAAATAAAAATCATATGCAGATGAAATAAACACAACTTCTTGCATGGGGCTTTACAATGTATGCAGGGACCACAGCTCACCAAGCCAATTTAGTCGCTGTTTACGGTACACACGTTCTGGCACCTACACATCATCTGCAGAAATTAAAGTCCCATTCAATTTTTTACTCAAACCACAAAGGACGTGACAATAAACTTGGTTTCAACACATGCTTAAAAATTATCTGATACAAATATTTTAATGCTTGCTATATGACGTTAGAAGTTTATCCGCCATAAAACACTATACAGGAAAACTTAGGTCGACTGTTTACAAAGTTGTTTCCGTCAACCAAGGAAATGAGAGAGCCAACACTTGCCGTTTTCAGCTACCAGAGGCAATGGGTTTTTCTGGTCATATTACATTTGCATACAAGCGTGCTATATTACGATTATGTTTCGGAAGATTATAATGACTTAAACACGAGGCCGTGTTTACTACTGGTTGCAACGACGTTTGTTCTCAAGTTTAACGCAACGGCTTAAACTGATTTCCTGATAAAAATGACAGTGCAACGAAATCTAAATATTTTTTTAGATGTTTTGCTACATCGATATTTAGTTTTGATTTAACAGTTTTCAGAGCAGGAACATAAGTGTTATAGTGCGCTTGTAAATTACTCCATTTTTCATTTTTAGCACGTGCAAAGCATGCAGTTATAACAAGACATCCGTAAATGTCGTTTTTCTGTACCGATAATTGCTTGATGTTGTAAAATGCAACGATTGACCTCTGTCACGGTAAGAGTCGTTGCAGCTGTATTAAGCTAGCTTTTGATCGGAAGTTGGCAATCTGTCAAGCAACCGACAAACAAATGTAAAAAAGAATGTGTAACATATTTGGATTGTAAAATTTACTCTGTAAGGCACCTTTTAGTTGGATGATACCGCATGAAAACGGGTCGTTCAAATACTCCTACGTTTCAAATGGTTTTATAATTTTGATACGTAAATAGTTCATATCTATCAATATAATAATTATTTATTTTATTATGTTGTAACCTGCAAACTAATATCAGAATAGTATCAGTGTAGATTAATTATACTTTCTCGATCAGTTAATAGTCCGAGTAACTTTTTGATCAGAAAAACAAGGATTACATAATTTAAATGTATATTTCAGACTAGATCTTAACACTACCATGCCGTATCTATAAGACATGTATAGGAGAAGACCTTTATAAGTGAAGCTTTTGGCTCTGATCCTTTTAATACATGTAAAGTTCGTATTGTGCAAATATATAAACTATGTTAATTTAACCACTGCTTGAAATAAACCATGTTTAAACTAAGGATTACGTGTGTCCTCCTGGTGCACATGTCACGGTTCGGACTTAATTACAGTTTGGGAGATGATGTGTGAGTGGCCGGATAGTTCAGTCGGGAGATCATTCGCCCTGTAAGCGAAGGGTCCCAAGTTCTTGTTCCGGTTAGGGTGCACATTTTTTTACACTGTGACATTTCACGCCTTCTTACACTGTACTGTATAAAGATAGAACTTGACTAAATCCAAAGTCTGCTATCTAAGTTAATTTTAAAGTTAGCTCGAATATATCAAGAAGTTAAATTGATAAGAACAAAGAGAAAATTTAAAGAAAGCATAAATTATAAAATAGTTTTGATTACGTAAAAATAATAAGAAATATATTATAACATCCATAGATGCCCAATACTTACAATGGTTTTTCTGTAATTTCTGTTATCCCAGTTGGTTTCCTAAAGGTGTAAATTTGAAATATCAAACAACAAATCCAAAACACTCAGTCTAGAAACTGGATATAGCGGAAATGAATACCTCTACTACTGTCCAGCAGTAAACAAACGTATTTCTAAATGCAAAGCCTGCTATCCACGTCAATTTTAAAGTAAGCTCGAACATATCAAGAATTTAAATTAATAAGAAACAAGGCGAACATTTAGAGAAAGCATGAATTATAAAATAGTTTTGATAACGTAAAAATAATAAGAAATATATTACAACATCCATAGATGCCCAATACTTACAATGGTTTTTCTTTAGGTTTCCCGTTTGGTTTCCTAAAGATGTAAATATAAAACATCAAACAACAAATCCAAAACACTATAAGTCTGGAAACTGTTCGTTCCAAATAAATCGTTTAAAGGCTTTCCAAATGTGATGCAAACTTATGACAAATGAATATTTGCTGGATGTACTCTTATATAAATTATCTTTACATATAAGTTTTGAAAATGCTTTAAAACAGGAAGTCAACCCTACGGTGGCAGTGCTGTCGGCTTTCCTGGTGTTGTTTTCATTACACTTTGCACAGTTCTGTGAAATATGTTGGCAATATAATTATTTGTATTTGTTTCTGATGAGCAATACTAATTGAAATGATGCAGCCAAATAGAATTGTTTCTATCTTGTAGGTAGGTTCCAATTAAATAAACAATTTGTCATCACCTGCCATAAAATATCTAGAAGATGGTAAGAAGGTAAATATAGAATTAATGTACTTCAAGTCTTAAAGGCCCATCTACATAGTAAACCTTGTTTTATAAATTTTGGTGTATAAAGCAAATTTTACTGTGTAGATGGGTCGATCGTTCAATTTTCTAGATGTTTATACTTCATGTTTTGGATAGAGAAAGTCCTATCCTGTAAAGCTTGCTGTACTAACCCCACACATATATTTCATTTATTACCCAGATGACAGCGCCATAATTAGATTAAAATTGCAGTGCAGTGAGAGTGAGAGTTTATAGCCAAAATAGTTTGAAATTGAATTTAAAAACAATGCAGAAAAAAACATTGCTTGTTTTCATATTGACTATGAAATAAGTTAGATATTTAAATTATTTTAAAAAATAGTAAATGCTTTAAAAGAAATTATCTTTCTTGGCTGTCCAGGATCTCGCCCATTGTCTTTCTTCTATAAATAATATCCCTATTAGCAATATTAATGTTTGCAAAGCAAACATAAATAATTATGAAGATTTTAAAGATCCCACTGTGCGAAAAGCCTTTTTATTGGAAACAATTCAGAATAATACATAACCATTCATATACGGTCATGATTTATTCCCTTAAATATTGTATAGCTTAGGTTAAACATCAAGGTTTACTGTGTATCAGGCCTTTACAAGTATTTAAATCATTGATTTAATCTTACTGATAAGTTGTGATCTCAAACATATCAGTATAACGGTTAATAGTTTGATTTGTCAATTATTAAAAATCGTCTGAAAAGGTGAACAAGAATGTGAGAAAAAAAATTACAAAAATTAAGATCGCTTTGCAACTTGTAATATGCTTAAAATTTTCAGATCAGGTTTCAGGAGATAATTTCAGACATTTTCATATTGTCTCACATAAAACTGTTAAAAGCAATCAAAGATTTGTGTCTGGCTACTTACTTTTGGTCAGGGGAAACTATCTTTGGCACTTCAAATTTTCCCAATAAACTGGTTGTCAACTTTCCAGGTTTTCCATCGTCTGAGGCCATAACGGACTTGCCTGTCATCAGTTAGAATAAAATATAATGGTTGTATTTATAAAACCAACATTAATTCGAAAACGAGATACCATTGCCACTTTAATTGATATTAGTTTCAGAAAGCTTTGTTCGGCGTATATTTGACTGAATAGCTTTATATACTTTTCTATGTGTCATTTGACAATTATGTTATGAAATGTTACGTTTCATACATATAATTATGCGTGATTTTAGTCGTGCATAAACTTCATATTGCCACTTATATCTAATTTGCAAATGCAGTATTTTTATAAAATGCATGGAGCAGTAATTGCAAGTTTATCAGTTGCTCAATTTGTCATCTTACCTAAACACCTTCCGTGTAACGTAAAGCTTATTAACTTTATGTATCGTCCTTCCAAATGTTCAAATGCTGCAAACACAGGTTAAAAATTGCACAAAAACGGTATAAATTATCCATTTAAATGTGCTCTTATCTTAAAAATACATTTACTATTTCATTTATTGAAAATATTTTTCCTTAAGTTCGGGGATCATTTTACTATTTTCTGATTCTATTAAA
The DNA here is from genome assembly GCA_032359765.1 of Saxidomus gigantea. Classification (NCBI taxonomy): domain Eukaryota; kingdom Metazoa; phylum Mollusca; class Bivalvia; order Venerida; family Veneridae; genus Saxidomus; species Saxidomus gigantea. The sequence continues at coordinate 3,890 of JAUMHA010400704.1, read as the reverse complement.
TAATCGTCGGCAGTCGTATAAATTGTGCGAAAATACATTTGAAACAAATATAATGCTATCAGAAATATTGATTATATTTGATATACCTCTCTTATTTTATCTTTTAGTATTTGAATAGGCAACAATGAAGGGTAAATAAAATACCAAGTATACATAACTAACCTCTTTATTAGCAAATGCGTTTACGGTCATCAGTTTATAACATTTTGTTCCTTCTTTTTCATAGATTTTCAAATTGATATCTTTAAACAATATGATTCGTAAACACCTATGGGTTCAGTCCGATAAAGTCTTAAAATGAAACATTTATTTGTTTATCCATTTTTACTCATTTACAATAACACTTTTACAAATGTATACTACCAGACATTGAAAACGTAATAAGTGAAGGATTGTGCTTTTCATATACGTTTTTCATTTGCTTTTTTGAGTAACATTGCTATTTTTTATCTTAAATTACTTCGTCAGTTTACAAAGGTACAAGGACTCAGCCGAAAATTTTTTCATTTTGGATACTGTAACATGAAATATACCTTTTCACGATATATAATTTAACTGAGGCTATAAAACAATTACGACAGAGACATGAGAAATCAAGTTGACTACCTTCAAAAAGCGTCGAATGGGTTTTGCCTGATCGTTGGAGTAATGTGAATATCGTATGTGCGTAAGAGCCATCAACTACTCTTGTTTTCATATTTGTTTGTATTTAAATTTTAAGTTAAATACTTATCTTGCTGAATACATAGCAATTCCAAATTTTAATGCACTATTCTACGAACAAATGCATACGTATATACAAATTTATTTATTCTCGATTGCGAAACATGTTCTTACAAATTAGATTTATCGCTCCCGAGACTCATTCCAGATGAAATTACCTCGAAGAGCGAGAGGCAATGTGGAATTATTTGTGTCTTGCCTAAGGACACTACCGACACGGATATGGTAGGAGTCGACCCCGGAACTCTTCGATCCTGAGGCGAACGCGCTACCACTGCACCACGGCGTTACGGTTGGCCGCAAATAAAATCGTATGTCTCCCGACACTTAACATAATAGGATAGACAAGTATGTATGTAAAGAATTGCAAATAATTCGAAAAAAACATTTTCATTTTACTTTATATTTTCGGTGATTTATCGAAATAAATCTAAATATTTATGTTAGGCGTAACGACAATTTTTGTATGGGTTGACGAAAACGGACACTTACTCTGCCAAGAACCACTGAACCGGAAAATGCCGACAACATGCACAACTAGGCTTGGCACTGATCATTCATATTTGGGTTGAAATCCACCTAGCGGTATAAGGAGAGTTGCACGGACAAACTTGTGGCTAGGGTTATGATCTGGTTTACGAAAAAGGCCAAAACTCCGCTCAGAGTCATTGGACTAGAAAATGCTGACAATATGCACAACTTCCCTTGGTACCAATTTTCTACCAAGTTTCAGTAAAATCTATTCATGCGTGTAGGAGGAGTTGCGCGGACAAACATTTGCGATAGACGGACGGACAGACAGACAGACAACAACAAATCAATATGCTCCTCCCCACTAGGTGGGAGATATAAATTATATTAAAATTGATCTAAATAATTAATTATCTGTTTTAAGCTTCTCGCTCACAGCCGATATTTGTGAAGATAGAACGTTCTTCGAAATGTCTGCAATTATCATAGTTTAGAACAAATCATCAAATAAAAAGGTTCCAATATTTTAAGTATTTCAGTATTTCTGAGTAGTAAATTAAAGTAAATTTGTATCTGAAATTATACGCCGCTAAGTTATCAAGCGTTTCAAACGCTTTTGAAATCCCAATATTACCATATAGTGTTTCAGTGTCGTAAAACCAAGCCTGCAAACATTTTCCAAAGATATTCTCATAATTTTGTTGATTCTAACATTCAACTGTAAGTTATATATGTATCATTTAAAAACTTCGCAAGCAGCTTTTATTATTAAATGTTGCACTGAGTAAACTAATTGAAAACGATATAGTTCTGCAAAGAGAAATAACCGCTGAAAGGAGTTCGAGAATCGGGACCGCAGATAAATTAAAATTCCGTTGTTTAATCCAATATGGCACGAGAGGGGTGCGTTTGTTGCTTATTGGTTCAAAATGTCATGTGACTGATTCTGAATCGAACGATTTCTTTTTCGGAATAAGCTATGCTCTTCTCTAAGGAGATATTCAAAAAGGCAAGACATGTTTTTTAAAGTTTAAAGCACAAGTAATAAAATGGATCGATGAAATTATATAAAATATGCATCCAGTTTCGTTTAGACATGCGCGGACCACGCAGCTGGACGTTCAATTTCTGATCACATCACGGCAGTCATTCTTGAACCCCGAAATCAAAGGAATTTAATTCGTGATATGAAATGCTTAATCGAACGCTTCAGAAGTGATTCTATGAATCAATTCTCAATTCAGAACTACCAAATCGCACCCGTCTTCCGTAATTGAAAACATTAATTTCAAGAACTAAAAAAGTTTAATTAAACGCTTCAGACGTGCTTCTAGGAATGAACTCCTAATGCAGAACTACCAAATCGCACCCGTCTACAGTCATTATACAGAATTAAAAGATAATGACCACTTTACTGTCAATAAACACATACGACTGTATTGTATTTAATTGTTACGCTAACTGTAACCAATTAAGGTAATAACAGCCAGTCGCCTTGTTCTATAATTAACTATCTTTCTATTGAAAATAGGTTATAATTCAATCAAGGACACAACCTTAAAGCACATTACAAATATGTGAGATTAGATATAAAAATACATGAAAGATGTTACCTTTTAGAATGTCCTATCGTATACATGTTATTAAGTTTCATCCGTTAACACTTGCAATAAACAACGATTTATCTCACATCTGATTACTTGATATGCAAATAAACCACCAACCTGTAAAAGCCCGCCACGGTTTCACTTTGCGTCTACGCACAATGTTATAAACTTAGAGCTAAGCCAAAAACCTATAATTACAATTAATTAATTATGTTAACGATTCTTTATATTCGTGTTGAAATGTCCAATCATTAACGATTGACCTAACACCTAATTACTTGATATGCAAATAAACGACCAACCTGCCTTTTTCGTGGAAGCCGTCAGCGGTTTCACTGTGCCTCTACGCACAATAATGTAAACTTAGAGCGAAGCCGAAAACCAATAATTTTATAATTTTTATAATTATGTTAACGATTCTTCCCTTGTTTTTACAAGCTCTAACTTGTCCTGCTCTGTTTTTTATGTGCGTCTTTTAACGATTATTTCATTTTGGACTATCATTAGTGGTAAGTTATTATGAAATTTCATGCATGTTTCAATGCATTCTGCTTGCAATGCTTTTTATTCTCCACATGCATTGTTTATTTAGCATCAACTTCTATCGTTTTATAGCAAACATTTTCATTTTTGATAATATTATAGAACGCGCGAGATCTACTATAATTTTAAACAGATATTTACCTGCACATACATAGTTTCAGAAAAATCATACATAAATACTTGAACAAATTCTTCAATTAAATACTATTTAAAGCATGGTAAGCTTTGTTAAAAGTCTGATAACAATCGATTGTTTAAAGCATGGACGTTATGACAGGTTTAGATCTACTATAATTTTAAACAGATATAAACTATATATATAACTATATATATGAAACGGCTAAACTATGGAGACTGATTTCTGCCATGTCATGTTTTCGACTTTACGATTGGTTTCTCGGGGCGAAAATCGAAAACATTACAGATTAAAGGCGAAGGCGGGACAAACAAAATGCGAAAATACGTAGACTTCGTCGAGTTTTCGGGTTGGCGGGTTCAACACTTCCTGTTTTATGCCTTTTATTTGTCTTGTAAAAACTTGACAAC
>JAUMHA010400693.1:0-10030 GCA_032359765.1 Saxidomus gigantea | reverse complement strand
ATAAAAGGTAAAGGTCACAGGGATCTGAAAAATACAAAATAAAAGCATTGCATACGAAGCATTATGTTAATTGATTTGATGTCAAAATTTTGCCCAGACTTATATTAGATATAGCAATTGAAATCAATGTCCGTGTTTCATTTCCTAAAGTCCTCGCTGGACGCGAGCCGCGAGGTGACATAATATAATGCCTAGTTGTGTCTATGAAATGTTGGACTCACTTGGTCAAAGTCACAGAATCCAGAAAACCATGAAATTTCCTTTTAATAAACTATTGTTCATAGCTTCTTTGATTGCAATTGCCTTGAATGAATTGGGACATATGGCGAATACTATTTTTGTTACATATCTATTTGATTTCTGAGCAAATAGTGATATTACTTATGCATTACAGCAATGCTACACCAAGGAGAAGACAATAGGTAGTAATAAAACGTTTTCCATGGGATGTACACACAAGAAGGTATCTTTTTATTAAATAAGTTTTGAAGACTTCTGAAAAATGTTAAATTCATACCGCAATATAGGTCATTGCAGGCGTTTGAAACCGACTGAATTCTTTAAAAAGTCCAATATCTTGTAAGACAAACTAGAAACTCAAAACTTTTAATCGGGAATGAAGGCATTTTTATATAGAGGGAAGTCACTCAGAATGATTTAAGATTGATTATTTGTCAGCGGCAGATATCGGTCTAATTACCATTTTAAGCCATGATCCAAATTAACAAGATTAATTTGGTGAAATAAGACTTTTGTGGCTTGATGAAAACATGAACGTAACTTTCAAATAATAGTTTGAGACGGAATTTAATGTTATAGTTAGAAAGTAAACAGTGAAGACCGAAGCTGTCAAAAAACTTAACTAACTTAACGTATTATTCCGTTTTCTTCAAGAGTTGTGGGCCAATAATTGTGCAAACTATGTCTGTAGAAAGCCCAACCGAAAAATGTTACGAATGCTGAGGAAGCGACAGATGCAACAGCCGATTGTGTAATCACCCGGATCGTATGTTATTTGATTGAACAATCTAAGAAGCGTTTTTAATAATAACAATTAGCCGATTCAAATTTTAATTTTCAATCATCTTATCTCTCTCATTCTTGAAGTGTATCTATACAATGACATGAATACTTTATTCAATACTAAATTTAAGATCAATCCCTACTAGTTCGAATGCCTTGTTGTATTAAAGAAAAGTGTCAAACTATGTGTTTTGTCTTGGATGTTGGGGAATTATATTCATTAATTATTTTCACTGATTCAATTTTATCCTAAAAGTCAGTATTTGGTTGTGCATGTAAAGATCTAATTAATTGATCAAAGTTTTCTTGATTGTTGCTTATAATTATATAAGTGATAAGTCGGTCGCAATAACATTTATTTAATTAAGTACATGTACTACATGTATATATTTCAGCACCACCTTGCATTGATAAAGACAAAGATTGTTCCTACTGGAATGAAAAGTTCAACGTCTGTTTGAACATCCATGAAGTTAAATATAATTGTCGTAAATACTGTAATCTGTGCTCGTTAGGTGAGTATTTTGTTTATAAAATTATTATAATATTACGAAAGTAATTTCCTATTTATCACCATCGCATGAATTGACTTGTAGTTTCCGCTAAGGAAAGTGATGTGTTGAAATGAAGCTTATCTTAGACTTGTTCCAGCATTATATATGTTCTTATAAAAACTTATTTATTACAATTACCTGAGATATCAATATAGGAATAACTGTTTTGTAATTTTGATATTTGCGACTGTTTATACGGTTTTTAATGGTCGCAAATAGTTTAACGGCGACGGCATATACGGTCACAAATATCTAAATCACTAAATAGTTATCCCTTTTCTAACGCACAATGTGTCTAAATGCGATAATTAAAACGCCGTTCGAATTTTGCAATTATATATACGTTATTTAATAGTCGCAAATTTAAACGACGTCACCAATCAGAAGCGACGTTACATCGGTACTGCGTTAGAAATGAACATTAAATGTTCCAAATTAGTATTTATAGCCAAAGTTCTATGGTAATAATACCTTAAAATATGTAAATCAAAGACACGTGTTACTAAAGGTTTAGCACAACAATCAGAATCCCGTATTTAATAATAGAAACCTAGAAATGTATAATGAATAGTTGATGGCAACTGGGCTGAATGGTCACAATGGTCAGGTTGTGATGTGACATGTAGTCGTGGGAAACACACAAGAACCAGGTTGTGCACTAATCCAGCACCAGCTCACGGGGGCTGGAATTGTTATGGAGACAGTATTGATACGAAACCATGTGTCAGGCAGCTTTGTCCAGGTACACAAGTCTTTTATATTTGTAAATTTACTGCTGCTTTTTAAAATACAATGTATACACTATTTATGAACTATTTTAATTCCATACCTCTACCTCAAAAGACTTTTTTCTACATTAAATCAACAACTTGATCAAAGATATCAGGAAGAGATGTAAAAACATGCTTTTTAAAGCTCAACTAGCATATATTAGAAACGCATGCTGGACACAAAGGCTGTATGGCCGCGTAATCTGTTTCAAGGCAGTGTTCTTTATTTATAAGTTTGATTATACTAGATGTATGTGAAAGTTAAACAACAGTCGATTTTAATTTATGATTTTCGATGGTTTATCGAATTATAACGGTGGATTAATTCCCGAATAACTCGCTGCGCACCCAGTGAATTATCAAAACTTTTCTCCCCGGATTAAGGTCAAAATAATGTATACTGAGTGTTATGAATACAGGGTACTATACGACGATGACGTAGTGTTTCCTATGTTGTCTAATGGCAAATCCCGTGAGTAGAGTTTGAGACATACAATAAAAAGACAAAACTGTTGTTATCCATGTAATATCACGATAATTTCACCCGTGAACACCAATACCATTTATTGTCTTTCGTGGCTGTGCCACTCGTGAAATACATTTTTGGTGTCATCTCGGTGAAATTATTACCTGGTACAAAAGTTATCCTCTATATAATACCAATTCAGTTTATGGAGATCTGAAATCTGAGTAAAACCACATTTTGTTTCCCAATTGTATATACCTTTACAATAAATTTACTTTTTGCAAGGCTATTTTTTAATTAATCCTTTGCTGTGCCACAGACAATATGAATCCTAAAACAGAATGACAAGATACTTTCTACGGCAGAATTATTTTTTGAAAACATGTCTTTAGGAAGACTAGGTAATAATAGTATAGACTTTATAAATGGTTTAATTTATTTTATATATACAAATGTACTTCAGTGTGTGAACATAGAACATAATGTTTCATTCTGATAATAAACAAATGGTTATGTCGTACCTTATTGTTTAATATGCTTTTACTGTTGTTGATATTTTAGTACATGGAGATTGGTCGGACTGGTCCAGCTGGGGAGAATGTCCGGTGTCATGTGGTGTAGGAATACAGAAAAGACACCGGGACTGTACCGATCCGGCTCCCTTGAGATACGGCGATCACTGTTTTGGAGATTCTTTAGACGTTAAACTATGTACAAGAAACCACTGTGAAAGTAAGTGTATTTATTGAAAAACAATGATTTGTTTATATCCCTTGTTTCATAAAACCAAGATGACATGTATGGTTGGAGTACGATATTAATAAGATTATACGGAAAATAATCATCAAATACATAATAAATTTGAACACTCAAATGTTGTGCAGGCACAGACGGAGGCTGGAGCGACTGGGGGAACTGGAGTAGCTGTAGCGAGTCGTGTGATGCTGGTTTGCGAAAACGTTCGCGACTATGTACAAATCCTAGTCCTGGGCCACATGGTAGACCTTGTGAAGGTGATCCCTCACAAATTGAAATATGCAACAATCATCCGTGCCGTAAGTGTAATGTTATAATTTGTTTTGTTTAGATAAATTTTATAGAAAACAATTTATCATAATAATAACCTTAACACGAACGGCTTTGCAGTATGATGTTTATAGATGAAACATTCAGCTATTTCCAATTGTATTTAAAATATATTTTGTTTTCTTTCGAGTTCTTTTATAATTTAAATCATTTTTGTCCGATATCTTAAAGACGAGGTATCACATATTAAGCTGTAGAAAGATTTGAGTTTACGTTTTAGTCATGCCTACCTGGTGCTTATGTAATAATTTTATACAAACATACATATGTTTCATTAATAAATATCTTAATACATGAATATATTTCCGTAAATTTATCATATGAAAAGATATTTTGATATGTAAACTAAATATACTAATACCATTATTTATTTATCTTTCTAACGTTGTTGTAGGTGAGACCTCTGCTTCCATTATATTTAATGCTTGGTGGATCAAGGACACCACTCCAGCAACAGGACAGACCATTGTATTTACCAACGTACTCATCAACCAAGAAACTGCATACAACAAGACATCCGGCGTTTTCGTGGCACCTAGGAATGGGACGTACATTTTCAATGCACAGCTTTGTACTAACTCAAGAAAACATTTATACTTCGATATTAAAGTTGGAAGTATTACATATGCTTCTGCATACGGTTACGATTCTAATAGTTATGACTGTGAATCTGCGCAAGCTAATGTGAAGCTGAAAACGAATGACAACGTTTATGTTCAATGGAGCTCGTATTACTTTAGTTCTGCAAATGCAATTAGTCAACCTGCCCATTTGAGAAACTACTTTTCCGGGGTTTTGGTTCATGAATAAGGCAATGTAAGGACCTATTTCTTATCAATCGGTTCAAGATAAGACGGTTTCGTAATTAATTTGAGCCTGATGAAAGCAGTGACGGTCTTGAGCTGCAAACCTTTAATAATTGCATTTGATCTAATAACAACAACACATAATCTCGACACTAGATAACAATAAATTCAGTTACCAAAAGTAGTCAGTAGTTTTTTCCTCCAGGTAATTTTGTTATAAGACTAAATATTGCTTTGTTGATAAGGTTATTCCAAACATCTACGAAACCTACTTGCACAAATGTACATGTGAGAATTGCTTAGAATTTCAGGACGCCTTATACAGAGTCATTGGATACGATTTACCATTATAATCCATTGCTGATCTGTTCGTGTATCACATCATATTAAGTGACTGAAGGGTGCATACATTGTAAGTGTTTTGTTAAACGTGCATGTATATAGAGAATAAAAGGCTACTGTCTTTTGATAACAGTTGATATCGGACGAGGATGATATCGGCCAGAGAAGCCGAGGCTTGCCGAGGCTCTCCGGTCGATACTCATCCGAAAAAGACAGTAACCTTGTATTCTATTCATTATGCATCTGACTTCAATTCTACGTCGTATCTATGACGTCATCTACGGTTTAAATTAGCGTTTTTCTACCGTATTTACATGTATGACTGGTCTAACTAAGTTAAGGGGAATGACTTTATGGCTATGTTTACCAGTTAAGTGTTTAATTACCATTCTTGTTAGGGTGCATTTGCTTTGGATACATTAGTGGCATGCATATACAATAATTTTAAACAAAATTATGCATTAATAGTATTTTGTCACTTTTTATGTAAATTTAAATTATTTGTATGTTTTATTGAAAAATTTGCCGTTTCATGTCTAAAAATAGATAGATCGTGATTTTACACGCCAATCAATGGACGTTGTTTGACAACCAACCACGTCATTATAACACTGTCCTGTGATATCAGTCGTCAAAATATCATAATTATCGGGTCGTCGGCATGGCAGTTACATAATAAAATACTGTTTTCATACTTGAAAGACAATCTTTGCAATGATAATATGATCAAAATTGCGCGGGGCAATGTCCGTGTCTTACATCATTGTTAAAACGTCGTCAGCATTTTTAATCAGCACCATAAACGTTTTTATGGCAATACAAGCAAAAGTCTATCTTATATCTTTATGAACATAGAAGTTAAGTTTACTCGGTGAAATAACAAAGTCATGGAATATTAAAAATGGTTTTTCTTCACTGATCGTGCACTGGACCAGTGAGACATAGTTTATTTGCATATCATATGATAATCACCAAGTGTGGTTTATAAGATCAAACATTTGGTCCCAACTCTGAATTGTCCCGTTTGCGCACTTCCGCATCTGTTCTCTCTTTCTGCTGCTTTTAATACTTACTTTTGCTCCACCAATAACGTTAAAAGGGCACGTTTAATTGAAAAATTATCCAAGTTAACGATAAAGAGCTTTTCTTGCAAAACGATATTAAATATAACAGCATGTTTTGGGTACCTTTCTGAACAATATCTTTAAACTGCAATTACTGAATTTCCTTATCTTACCGAAAACTTTTCGTTCTTGTCAGTATTTGTATTATTATACTATTTATGTGACATTTAGTTACATTATTCATCGTTCCGTGGACATTTAGTTACATTATTCATCGTTCCGTGGACATTTAGTTACATTATTCATCGTTCCGTGGACATTTAGTTATATTATTCATCGTTCCGTTGCCATTTTCACTACATGTACAATCACATTTTCATATTTTGGATTAATACATTGGTTTTGAAACGAAAATCTAAGTGACATAAGCGGTAGCGGGGCTCTAACCCATGCATAAACTTAAACATCCAAGCCAGCTAAATGTAGTAGTATAACAGCGATATCGTTTAATACATGTACTTTACACTAAATCCCAATAAAAGGAAGTACCTATATGTGTGTGTACATGAAAATAGTATCTCAAGCAGTCTATGACAACTACAAACATAAATAAAGGTACTTGTGAGACACTTAACCGCAAACTCCTGTTTTAATCAAATACATATGTATTTAAAAAAGCAACTGTATGAGGGAAACATTTTATACAATCTCGTACCAGTATCAAAGAAGATTTGCTGTGAAAATTATACAGATACATGTACGGAGTTATTTTCTAAATAATATCTTTATACAATTTTACTGGAAGAGTACGCCATGCGTAAGAAAGTACGTCATATTTTAAAGAATTGTCAGAACCTAAATAAAGTTTGATTAGTGGTGGTGTTTTTCATGGGTGTATGGAGAAGAATAATATGTCGTAAATAACTGAAAAAGAATTTCTTCAGAAGACACCAGCATATTTGTCCTACAATAGGACAATGACAGTAACCAAATTATGATAAAGTCGTTTGTAAAAGGGAAATGCCAGTTCATGTGAAACTGTTTTAAGATATGTTTAACGAATCTGTAAAAAAAACCACGTTAAATATGTTTGATACATTTCCACTTCTTCAAAGTAAAAATGCATTATTTGAAGATCTTAAGTGACGTTTTACTTTGTCACGAGTTGTGTTTGTCTTTACATGTTTTATTCTTGATTGTGTTGTGTGAAGTATACATTGTTTTATTGCCTCATAATTATGTTTAAGGTAGTGGGGGTCTTACGGACACTAATACGAAATACATTAAACTAAATATTTTTGTAATCTACATCTGTTAACCGACTTAATTTGTATACATTATTATACCGTTTAGTTAAAAGTTTGTTTTGTTGTTGCCCTACCCCTACTTAAGAAATACTGATCATATCTAAATGTACTCTTAAATGTAAAATAGGTACGTTTGCAAGTATGCATTTACATTTTTTTTGTTCTAGGTTCCAAAAAGTAGTACAGGCAATGTCGAATTAAAAAGCATGTATTATAATTCTACATGTGTAACACAAACTATGCAATAATGCCAAAAACTAGGATATACAATTTACCTTATTATGCCCCGAGACATATCACACATGTAAATATACGAGACTGTAGCAAAAGCATCACCAATGATTATAAAATATAAGAAACAGTTCAAATGTTTTACCGTCTACATTTTGAGATATTGAACTCTTAGAAATGAGCACGGTCAATTTTTATATTTTCAAGTAATTGTTCAGCCTGATCAGATTAAGGAAAATTAAGATACAGTTTTGAAGTATTGTAAAAGGCACAAACTCTAACAAAAAGAACGAAAAATATGTTTTGGCTCCTATAAGGATTGAACTCGGGACTTCCTTATCTCAGTACACAATAGGTACAACTATAAAATCCAAAGTATTCCAAAATGGTCATTAAACAGGAAGTACTCATTACACCCCCATTACCTTAAGTGATTTTGACATGATATTTTACCAATTGTATGTCTTAAACGTTAAACGGAATTTAGTACTGTTTTTGAGTTATCTTTATATTAGTTCTGTGTTGCCATGTGAGCGTGCGATGTTCTCATATGTTGTATGTTTCTGTTTCCATGTGTATACTTAATCGTGTATCCTAATAAGCTATGATTGTCGTTCAGTTATGGTATTACAAGAAAAAATTGTTTTATAAGCGTGTATATGAGCTAAATACGTAAGAAAAATAAGTATTAAACCTTTAGCGCTTTACAAATCGTTTCTTTATGGTGAAATGTTAAGTGCTACATGTATTTCATAAATTTACATGCATTTACTATTTTATTTGTAAACTAAATGTGTTCAGTTTTTATTTTAATTGTTCAAAAAGACGACTAAGTATAAATCTCATGCATCATTAAAGGCAAATGACGTAATTATGAAGACACTGAAGATGAATCCATTGCAAGTATAACACACTTTAAGCTATTGTAAATATTACTTAGCTTTCAGTATAATTGTCACTCATAATGATTTAAATGACTTATATGATTATTACAATTATTGGCTGTCTGCTTCATGGAGAAAGGGATAGCTTTTCAAGGAATTGAACACTTTCTAGCACTTTTCATGTAGTTTTTAAACAAATAGTAAAAATTATTAAAGAGAAATTTAATCCTCAATTTGATTTGTACAGTTGTACTCTCTGAGTGTAGTCTTTAGTAGAAGCGTTTTGATACATGTATGTAAGGTTTTATTAAGTTACTTTGTTTTCAATAATAGTTTTAAATATTTAGCCAAATTACTAGTATATATTTTAGTATATTCTTTTGTTTTGTTACAAACTAACTCTTATTACTACCTATACATGTATTATTTTGATATGGACAAATCTTATGAGAGAACCAAAGTTGTAATCTTTTTATACCCTGATACAAAGTTTAATGGGGTTTATTTAATGTGTTTTAGCGGTTTATCGAAATATAACGGTGAATTATATTCCAATAAACTCGCTGTCCACGCAGTGAAAACTATCAAAATCTGATACCCGGATAACGTCAAAAAGTATACCGAGCGTAATGAATACCGGAAACCATATGACGATGAAGTCGTTAAAATGACGTCATGCTTGCGATGCTTTCTGGTGACGTTTCCCGCGATTTCGACATTTAATTGAAATAAACTCAACAAAAGTAGAGTTTGAGACATAAAGTTAACAGAAAAATTGTTGGTATCGATGTCATATCACGATAGTTTCACTCGTGAACACCAAAAGTAGTTATTTTCACTCGTTGCTGAGCCAATCGTAAAAATATCACTCAGTGAAATTATAACGTGATCTTACACCGAAGCCAACAATTATCCTCTATATATAGGAGTCACCCGGTGGTTGGTCGGTCGGTCTGTTGCAATTTCCTTGTCCGGAGCATAACTTTTAAACTACGTATTGGAATTCAATAGAACTTCATACAATGGTCAAGCACATTGAGAGAAAGTGAAGTGCACAAGAATCATAACTCCATCTTAACTAATTACAGAGTTATTGTCCATTGTTATATTTCCTTGTCCAGAGCATAACTTGAAAACTACTGGTTGGAATTCAATACAATTTCATACAATGGTCAAGCACAATAAGAGGAAGTCGTTGTACAAGAGCTATAACTCTTTCTTTAGTAGTTATAGAGTTTTTGCCAAGAACAATATCTCTATTTTTTGTGCAAGGTATTCTGTTACTACGAACTTCCTCAGTTCATAAAGCAGTCTTTCAGGGGTATTAATCACATTTAGTGATAGATTTAGTTAAATATCATTTTGTTCCAGTAAGTTAGAAGAACGACCAACAAAAATCTGCTGTTTCTTTGTGTATCTTTTCTCGTTTAATTCTTACCAGTTTAACATTACACACTCGAACAATCCATACAATTTATAGAAAATAAGTAGAATATT
>JAUMHA010400671.1:0-11266 GCA_032359765.1 Saxidomus gigantea | reverse complement strand
TATTTTGGAATAATCCGTTTGTTAAAAAGGGCAATGTCTTAGAAATCCAATGTATTTTTGGTCTGAGATGAGTATAAGAAAATAGGTTGCCCTCTAAAAAAAATGAAATTCAATACATATAATTCACTTATTTTCAATTATATGCAAGGTCTACTTTACTATGATAATGTAACTTTCTCAAAATGTCTTTCATTGCCTATTCAAAGGAATTTGAACTTAAAATGGTATTAGTAGCATATTGTGTAAATTGTGAAGCCAGCTTTCAGATACTGACTGTTGACATTCCAGGAGAAATAGAGTCAATTACCGAAGCATCTGAAGCAACTCCAGATAAAAGGGACAAAAAGAAAGATTTGTATAAAGCTGAGGAAAAGGGAGATAATAAATCAGAGAGTGTCAAGGATGATAATTCTGTCAGTGATTTAGCAGATGATGAGAAAAGTGGTTCAACAGGAAGCAATGCCGATACAAGTATAAGCCATAGACTGTGTCACCGTCTTATTTTGTAGACTGTGTCATTTTCACATTGTAGATATGCATAATTTCACATTTTTTTCTCTCACAGCACTTGTGTGATATTTTTACCTGCATTTCACATTTTTCCCACATTTTTCACCTAACTTCACAGGTAGCAGCTGGCATGGAGTTGACTTGCATTGCATGGTTCCAGTTATAGTGCTCGCACACTGACTTGCCATCAGGCTATCAACATTTATTTTACACCTTTAAAGAGCTACACACAATGTTTTAACCCAGAAAATTCAGAGAAGTACAGTACAGAATGATTATATGAATACATAGGCTATTCTAAGTTTGAACCCTGCTGCAGACCATATCTCCTTATGTGAGAAAGCTGGCAGCTTCTTATGGGTGATGGAGATCTACTACTGGTTCTTCCCTGGAGTGATAGTTAGGTCAATAATCTGTTGGCCTGTAAAGCAGACTAAAACATGGCTTTCTCTTACAAACATGCTCTATTTATGCAATGGTTTTGCACATAATTTTTTTTTCATCTGTTACTTAACTGTCGCATTATCCCAGATTGACTGTGTATTCAGATGTACTATGCTGACAAAGTCAACCAGGATTATTTTGATGGCTCCCTTTTATAAGACAAAGTCTTGTGTGTGAGCACTTACTATACCAACAACTTTGTTTCTTAGTTAATTTACTTTTTGTACAGAAATGGTATGATTTCCTAGTACAAAATACTTATTCATAAATACTTACTCTAAGAAACTGTTTTAATTTTTTTTCAGGGCTCAGTTTTGCTTTTTAGAAAATATCAAGCTTTGATTCATACATGTCATTTAACCCCCACACTGTGCAAGGTAACTGACTCTGTGACAATCAGTGTAGATCATGTTGTGCAGTCTAATCATGATATACACTTTTCACTATGTATAGTTTCATTGAACGCCCCTTGAACTGTATATTTTTATTGAACGCCCCTTGAACTGTATATTTTCATTGAACGCCCCTTGAACAACTGATGGTGCTGTCCAAATTAAAATACAAGACAAGACCATTTTAGTTGTGGGGTAAGGATTAATAAATTTATGCTACTGGCTATATAGTATCTTAATGAAATGACTTACGGTTTATAAAAAGGTTATTTGTTTGTAGTTTGGTCTACTGAAGGAACAATCAAATAAAGTCAGAATTCCTAAAAACATGTATGCGTTGCATTTTGGTATGTTATTTTAGGTAAACTGTTTTGTGCCCCCGTCAGCAAAAGCATATACATTGTAGTAATCACATCATCTGTCTGGCCGTCCATCTGTCCATCCTTCTTTTGTGAGATGCATAACTATAAAGGTATTAAAGGGAATCAGTTGATACTTAATGTATTTAAAGAGGACAATGAGGGGAGTGCAGTACACAAAAAAAGTTTATTATTTTCAGAGTTACTGCCCTTACTCTAGTTTCAGTTATCTCAGGAG
Organism: Saxidomus gigantea; assembly: GCA_032359765.1. NCBI lineage: Eukaryota > Metazoa > Mollusca > Bivalvia > Venerida > Veneridae > Saxidomus > Saxidomus gigantea. The sequence continues at coordinate 9,323 of JAUMHA010400671.1, read as the reverse complement.
ATACTCGTGCAATGTTTGAAATTTCATAAGAGGACAATAGGAAATCATGGTTGTTTTTAGTCAATGAAAAAGGTGTTTTCAATCAAAGCTGCCATTTGGTGGTATATGTCTTTTTATATTGACAGCTCTTGTTTCCTCTTTGAAACTACTGTTTAAATGGAAATATTGTCCCACTTTAAATCTATGAAACAGATTCAAAGGGTCAGTTTTATCATTTGCTGGTAAAGGAATCAAAACTTGATTTTAGTCTTTAGACTTTATGACTTTAGATAGATTTGTTGTTTTACACATTAGTACTGCTAGTGATAAGCTTTTACAAATGATTGCTAGCTTCTATTATGCTATAGCTTATTCAGTTGACTACAGTCGGTGTAGTAGCGGGATGGTATATAATTGTTCACATAATAATTCTTATTTTTTGTTTGTCTGCCACTGGTGTTTTTTCCATGTAATACAAAGTTTTACATACAGTATTTGATATTTCTAGTTTCATTTATCTTTTATTTATCTATCATATTATAGACGTGCAGTATGTGTGTTTAATTGATAAGCATTTCAAGTTCAATTCTGAGCAGTGATTTTAGCTTAATGTTTTACAGCAATAAATGTCATAGAAAACCTGCAACTCATGGCCCTCTGCTTGATATCTAACTTTACCAAAAATACTAAATGCTTTGTAGTTAACACTCCTATATCCTTTGTAATTCAAACATAAATACATTTTACTACCAATATTCTATTTTGTAAATTTTGCAAGAAAATGTAATGCATTTAACAAATCTTGGACGGTACAAAATAACCAGTGGAGTATAAATTTTTGCTGTTTTATTATTAACGTTCAATTTTAAAATAGTGCAAGGGATTGTAACGCTGTAGAAATTTAAATTGTGTTGTGAAAAATTGAAAGGTAGAACACATCATTTCAGTTAGTTTTAACATATCAATTTTGCGATAATTGTTGTGCATGGTTTAAATAATTAACCTGTACAACAGATTCTGATGAAACTCAGGAGACATGAGGGTCAGTTCTATAAAAGCATAAGAAATGCCACACTTTTAAAAATCTTTAAAAAGTTCTATATTTATCTAACCATTTGCTACATTATTGTGTGCCAACTTTTGTAGGATAACAGAACAGGCTTCAATAAGTATTAGCTTCAAGCCGTGGACAATGTATAATAAGTAGAAATTATGTATATTATTTCAGCACGAGATGGTACTGAGCACACAGCTTTCATCACCAAGCGTTTCACTGGAGCCAAGAAGCCGATAAACCGGGAGTTTATCAAAGGAACATTACTGGTGATAGCCGATCAGATGGCGGGAACAATAGCTGATGTCATTCAGGAGAACACTGGACTCGAAGGAGGAAGTATGTTTACTTGCTATGTAAAATATTTTACCAAATTGAAAACAATCTTAAATTAAGAAGATACAATTTAAAGCATGAGCATTAAAGCATTAATAAATTTAAAACCCTTGTCAAGACTGTTTACATGTATAATGTACATGTAGTTAAAATTCATTTATATCAAATTTGTGCATTAACTATGCAAAGAAATTAAGTGAAGAGGAACAAGACTAGTAATGGGTTTAAGTTGTATTTGTTAATTGACTGGGTTGATCTTACATAGACCGTGTGCAGTATTTAGATGAAATATGTTTATGTATGATGCCGTTGGGAGGGGGGGGGGGGGGTCTTGGCTTATAGTGATTTATTGGTACAATTTCAAGTTTCTATGCTAATACCAAGCACAGAATTGACTGAAATATTGCTAGTATGAAAACTGCTTCCTAGCAACGGTAAATGCATACTAAGATAATTATACAGAGCTCAGTTGAAATGCATTGCATAGACACACGGCTACACTCTCAAACAGTGATTTCAGTGCTTTGATCTTGTGTTGATCATTCTTACAGTTTTGTTTGAATTACATGCTTCATTAAGTAAACAAATTCACATGCTCCTAGTGAAAACTTTTAATTTTAGACTTTGTCTATTTCAAGATTTTAGTTAAGACATTGTACATTTCAAGATTTAAACTTTAAGTTAAGTGCGTGTGCATTTCAAGATTTAAGATTTAAAACCCTTGTCAAGACTGTTTACATGTATAATGTACATGTAGTTAAAATTCATTTGTGTGCATTTCAAGATTTAAGTTAAGTCCTGGTGAATTTCAAGATTTTTATTTAAGTCCTAAGACCTTGTGTATTCAAGATTTTATTTAATAAGTCCTTGTGTATTTCAAGATTTGAAATTGAAGTTTAGTTCTCGTGTATTTCAAGATATATAAAAAATGTATTGAATATAATCATTAAACTAGACTAAGTGTTTAGTGTTTAGAACCTTTCCATGGAACCTCAGATTCATAAACCAGTACTCATAGTAACTTCAAGGCTAAGGCATTACGCAAAATCCCTAATCACAGCAAGGTACATGTAGATACTTTGTTTTTCAGCTTTAGCCGACCTGTCAGCAGCAGAGCTAGAGCTTGTGGTTCTGTGTAAACTTGAACAAGCCGCCATCGCCAGACAAAAGCATCACGCTCCAATGGCAGCTAGGACGGTATTGTCTGCACTCAAACTTCTACAATCATCATACCTGTTCCGCAAGAAGAAGCTCATACCCCACCCACCCAGGTAGCACTAGAATTTGTTAATTAAATTAATTAAATTGTATCGTTCCTCTTATTTTATAATGAATACAGTTATCATATTTTTTCTTCAAGAAAAAAAATGTTACCTCACCCACCCTGGTAGGTGCAATATTATTTAGTCACTGTGTCACCAAACTTGTATTATTATAAGTGTATTTGCATATTTATATGCATGTATATTTTTGTCATGTTTTGAATGTGATCATACTCGTGTATTGCATATGTGTGTCAAGAAATTTGTCCACACATCTTTATTTTAACTCACTCTGGAACTACTTATTTATCCACAGTATAAATGTTGTGATGTTACACAAATGTTTTTATGTCGACATTATTTGAAATTACTAACTATGATTATTACAGGGAATCACCAAAGTTTGACAGGTATATTTCTATTCTTTAGCCTAGATCCACAGATTTAATAGATTTTAGACTTGTTTGAGTTCACCAGAAATATTTTCTGCTTAAAACATTGTGATCACTCTTCGTCTGTGGTCTTGGATTTAAGACTGTTACCAGGGTCCGTGTAATATATGGACCCTGCCGTTACCATCCTTGTTTTTATGGCTGATGAACCCTTATCCTGTTGGTAATCTTTTGGAGGTCATAGGTGTCACAAATAAAAATTTTGCCCATGTCACTATATCTATGAAGAAATTACCTGATAATTTTCATCTGTATTTCCTATCAGTGGAGAATTTTTGTCCACTGGTTTTGCCTGTTTTTTAAATCCCAGCTAATAAATGAAACAGAAAATTAATAATTTCTTTAAAAATTCAATAAAATTAAACATATCTTTTGAATAAATAGTTTCCTTTGACCATATTATTTCCAAAACACCTAATTCTAGTAAATTTCCTTCTTTCCGTCTGCTGCTTTGACGTTGGTGCCCGGGATTTCACCTGATTTTCACCAGCGTACACTGGACATGATATGCCTGGGGGTGGGAGACGGGGGCTGTAAATCTGCCATAATTTTTGTTGTAATCCTTTAAAGCATGTGAAATGTTTATAGACATGATTGGCAAACATACAATAAACTAGTGTTTTGCTGATCAGTTCAGGTGAGCGACACTGAATCAACTTACCATGCTTTCCTAAATTTCCATCATTTGACTTTACCTCTACATTATCTAAATTTAACACAAACAAATCCTAATTTGCACCTAGTTTAATAGTTTGCACAAATAACTCTAACTTCTTAAGTTTGACCTTACACCATTAAAGTCTCTGGATTCATTTATATCCCAAAAATAGAAGTTTCAGCGGAGTGAAAAAAAAAAAAACTTCTGAATTTGTCTATCTGCTGTTTTGTCTGTCTTTTATTCTGCCTTTCTCCCTCGCTGTCTATTTACCAATACACGTGTCTGTCTGCCTACCTACCACTCTATCTGAACATCTTTCTATCATTGTCCATACATTTTTTGTAGTGGAGTTGAAGTTCATTTGAACATTCAACAGGTTTTCAAGAAATTCTTTATTCCATTTTTTATATGATTACAGTTTGCTGTTGATACCTTCTTTCATGACTGTTTGTTTGTTTGTTTATTTGTTTGTTAAGTACTAAAGCAATGCACATCTAAATGTATTTCATCCTGCTACTAATGTTTAAAATCTTATGAGTTGAATAAAATGAACAGTATGCATCAGACACCATAAAGAAAACACAATTGTATTAAAATGATGTGTCAAAATTGTTCTAGAAATTTTAATGAAAGCAGACAATTGGATGACTACCGAAACTGTTAAAGAAGTACACTCACGCATCATGTGTGGAGTAATTTTACCCCCAAAACGAGGTTTAAGGGGTAGTATAAGAGTTACCGTATGGTTGGTCAGCCGGTTTGTTGCATTTGTCTGTTGCATTTTTCTTGTCTTGGGCATAACTTGAAAACTACTAATTGGAATTCAATACAATGGCATATAATGGTCAAGCACAATGAGAGAAAGTGCAGTGTACAAGAACCATAACTCTATCTTGACTTATAGCAGAGTTATTGTCCTTTGTTACTTTTCCTTGTCCAGAGCATAACTTGAAATCTACTGGTTTGAATTCAGTACAACTTCATACAATTGTCAAGCACAATGAGAGAAAGTACAATGTACAAGAACCATAACTCTATCTTGACTCATTATAGAGTTATTGCCAAGAACCATATCTCTATTTTAATTTTTTCAAGGTATTCTGTCACTAATAAGTTCTTCAGTTGATGAACCAGTCTTGCAAGGGTATTAATCACATTTAGTGATAGGCAGTGATAGGTCTAGTTTTGTGTTATCATTTCAAAATTTTATGTAAAATTATTACCGTCCTGGCATCACTGGACATTCACATATACCATAGTCTGTTATCAGTCAAATGAATTGTCTAAACTGTGTCAAAATTTTGTTATATATTGAACTCCATATAGAACCAAATTCTTTAATGAAGAAGAAATTAATCCGCCCAGGATAATGTGTTCCTTATATCCAGAACTTTGTTATATCCAGAGTCATTATATACAGAGTTTACTGTAAAGTACAAAAATTAATATTTTTGTTGCATTTTTGTGAAAGTTATTATAGACTGTGAGTGTTTCTCATTTGAATCACACAAAACTCTAACATCTAATACTGAATAAAATGTACATGTATATTCAGATGAATATCAACAATTTAGGACTGAGATTTTCATTACAAAATGTACTTTAATTGTAAATGAACAAATTCTATACATTAATGGTATGGGAGAGAAGCTTACATTACACATATGATTGATATAAAACACTGCCATAAGCATCCACATATATCATGTATTGTGGTCAATATTTCAGGCCTTCTTCACTGAAGAGTCATGGAGACACCAGTCGTAAAAAGCCGTCATTTTTTATCAAGCTAAGCGAGCCGGAAAACAGCCAGTTTCAGTACCAGAATTTCCAATCTCGGTCCCGTCTTGATGCCCGGCTCTGGTTGGCTTGCAGGTCTGCTCTGGTCAACAGCTTGATGATGGAGATAAGAGGCATGGGAGATGTCAAAGGTACTGCTATACATGTATTATTGAAATGAGCCCAACCGTGTACTACTAGGTCATCCAGTACATTTACTTGATCTCACATGGATTTATACTGTTTGCTTAGCACATCGATGTACAGGGGTTCTGATGAACAGTTACGATGTTTAAATACACATATGTAGTACTTGCACTACAAACAGACAAAATGTTGGTTTCCATTATCAAAGCTCAAATGCATATCGCCGTAAAAGTTAAAAACAAGATCTGAAACATTACAGTAATGGGAGTTGTCTAAAGGATTCTTTGAGTTGTGTTCAAGTGATATACCACTTTAGTAAAGTGAGCTTTGACAAGTATGAAGTATTACTGTGTTTTATCTTCCATGCTGTAACCAAACATGCTATAATGTTTAGGCATTTCAAAAATGAAAGAGGAACTAGGTAAGTTCATGTACCATTTCTGTAAACGAGGCTCTCTACCTGTCAACAATGATTGTGTATTTGTCGTCAATTTAGACCTTAACATGCTTAATATATGTGATTCTGCCTTTGTGAGCACATCAGTGCAGTCTGATCATGATCTGCACTGTTTGCTATACAGTCAGTAGATTTTCAAAGAGCACCCCCTATTGAACCATTAATGGGACTGTCCAAATGGAAGATGGACAAGTCCATTTTAGAAATGTAGCAGGGTAAGGCAGACAAAAATAGTAATAAGTAAAGACACTAACATCAATGTTAACAGTTTTGGAAATACTGAGTTACAAACATGAGGCATTGTTGAAAAGAAAGCCTCGTTTACAGATGTGGTAACGTACATTAAACAAGAGGTCATGGTTAATGGTCAGTGGAGAACAAACATCATTATTTCTCTTTCTCTGCTAAAATCAGAGTCTACATAAAACAGTAGCTGTAGATGTAACTACAATAGTTCGGAAAATACTCTGCAAGTTGCTATCTTTCAACGTATTGCAGATATTTGGTTGAAACGTTACATGGATCAATTAGGGTCTTGTATGAACTTTGACAAAAGTATTCCCCTTTTTGTACTTTGTGAAAATGTGAAAGGAGCAAGCCTCATAACTCTGACCTGTATTTGGTGCAATTATGCCATTTCTTTCTACGCCTTATAAGTTTTGTATGGAATTCGCTTTCTTCAAGAAGTACACTTAAACGAAACTTCACATATGCGTTCGAGGTGAGTTAGAAAATACAAAGGAGCAACTCCCATATTTCTGATCCGTACCAATATTTTGACAAAATTATGCCATGTTGATAAAATTGCTTCGATTTCAGTATAAATGTGCTTAAAGTCTTTCGGTTAATATGCCAGATGTAATATTCATTTTTGGATAGTTGCCTGTGATAAGGGAAAAGTTAACTAACATAGCATGTCTGTCTTTACTCTCCTTATAAGGTCTTTCTCTGCTACTAAAAATAACTCCATGCTAGAATATTTGGTCAAATATTCAAGATTTTTTACTTGAATTATCTTTGTATATCAATGTGGGTAGTTTGCTAAGATTAATCAATCTAAAGCTAATCATATTCTGTATATAGTTCAACAAAAGTAACATGTTACCAAGGTGACAGGTGCTAAATTCAAATCACCACTATTTGCCAATGTTGGGGTCTTCAACAGTAAAGCCTTGTCTTGTAAGGCACTTGGTTATATAAAAAACACTGCCTTATCAGGGACAGTCTCTTGGTCCCCATAACATTAAAATCTGGTTTTACAAGCAACCTGACTCAACCAGCATGATCAAGTGGTCCATAAGGGTTCTGGAGAAACCAGGTTTAATCGTATTTAAAAAACTTGTATTGAGTAGATTCACCAAAAGAACCTGTATTTGCCAAACAGAATATTTCCCCAGCAGTAAAGATTGAAACGCAATGAATAATCTTAGCAGCCGATTTACCACAAACATTGAAGAAAGGAACAACAACAACAAAAATATCTAGATTTACAAAATCGTGCTTTTAAAGTAGTATCTTAGTATAATTCAGTACTTGCTAGATGCTGTCAATGTGGTTTTAAGGAAGCTGTGTAGTTTTGGAAAACAGTACAAGGGTATAAGGGGATAACTCTTTGAATCTTCTCTCATTAACATTTTTGTCACAATTAATTTGCTGTACATTACGGAAAAGACATTTTTAAAGAAGGTTACCATTTTCTTCTTTCACAGATAAATAGCTTATCTTATGTGTGTTCTTGTGTTTTAACTGTTTTGAAATTCTTAATACGTGTACGCAAAACAATTCCTGTGCAATTGCTATCAATATTCAGTAAATCGCTTTGATTTAGTTTTACTGTAGTTTTTCATGCTCAAAAATTTTGAATTGAAATAATTCTCAAAATGTCTACCTTAAATACAGGAAGTGAAAACAAGGTGCTTCAGGAGCTTGCAGACTGTCGCCAGTACTGTGCTGAAGGTCTTGGTGAAGCAGAAGCTTGCGGTGATAAAGAGAAGCAGTCTGAATTCCTCATGCAGGGAGCCAGTCTCAACATCATAGAGGGCATAAATTTAGAGCATACCATCTCTCTACTGCAGGTATGGTGGCACATGCATTTATGTAGGATCACCATAGGATGTCAAATTCATGGGGAAGCAAAAATGATACTTTTTATGAAGTAATAGTGCTTATATATTTAATTTTCAAGGACACATCTTTACATTTGTCTGACATCTACTTTTTTTTCAAAGAAAAATAATCCTTCTTGAAAAGAATGTTATTAAATTTGATACCAATGTGTTACTAATAAGGAAGGTGTGGCGACAGAATTGGTTGAAAAGTGATTTTCATTATTTGGTACGCAGAATAGAGGAAACTTCAACAAACTTTCACATAACATTGTACAGTATGTTCTCATTCGGACGTTCTTTTGGCTCAGGCTATGGCATATTGCAGTTTTGATCTTTACAAGCATTGTGAAAATTAAAGTAACTTTCTTATGTTTTCTTGTACAACCCAGAGCCAACTTCATCATGAGGAAGACCTCAGTCTATATGGATAGAATGTCATATGTCTAACCTAGAGGTCAGGAGTTGAAATTCACTCCACAAATTTGACAAAGACCTATACTGGTAATCTTTTGGTGAGTATTCAGAATTTCAAGAAGTAGTCATTGAGGGTAGTTTATATAAATTGCAAGAGGTCTATAATCAAAGTAAAATAAATAACTTAAAACTTAACATTTGATTAAACTGTTACAGGACTGTATTAACACACTGTCCAGTGTGCCACACCTGTCTATACCAGGAGCACAGTTACAAGCAACATCTATAGTGATGAGAACAGACCTGGAGGCTATAGAACATACAGAAGAAAGTATCATCTTCACTGAGAGAACAATGGAAAACTATCTACAGGCTCAGGATATTATACTCAAACAGGTATGGTCACACTTCTGTACCAGGATAGATGTTAACGGTGGACATGTCATTTTTTTGCTTGTGAAAAGCTTGATACAAAGGAATGAAAAGGGTTATGGGCTTTGTTCAACAGTATAATGTTTGTATGGGCCTGTAAAGCTCAGTTGTTAGGGCGTTCATCTCTGGAACAGGAGGTCCGGTGTTCATATCCCTGCTCAGGCACAAGTGGTTTTTGGATGATGACACTGCTACCACATTCGCCTCAGTCCACCCAACTGTAAATGGGTTGCAACAATGAAAAC
>JAUMHA010400660.1:0-11266 GCA_032359765.1 Saxidomus gigantea | reverse complement strand
AACACTATTTAGGAGACAGGAAAAGGTCTGAATTATTAATACAAAGAAAATTGTTCATTGAATCAGACAAAATTGTAAAATAACTCGTATTTTTCTCAGGTAATCATCGGCGTATTCATGTGCGGGACCTGTAATGATGAAAATTTAAAATGACAAATAGTAAGATGCAAAATACTTAGAACGATCTGCTACATATACTTTAAAGTTCTTGCATGCTATTTAAACTACTTATTCCAGGAATTCTGACCAGACATCTCTTAGAAATTATGTAAAATTTCTCTTTGATGCGTAATAGTCAGACAAAGGTTTGAATTATTAATAATAGATAAATGCTCTTCAGTCACGATAGTAAAATACATCATGATTTTCTTCTCCCAAGTGAACATCAGTATACACAGAATGGGTGCGGCATATTCTTGTGGAGCAACTGAAATAATACAAATAAAACTGACAATTTATAAGATCAAAAAGAATACAAAATGCTTATAAACAATCTTCTTGGAGTTGAGTTCTTCCATGCTTTAAAACTACTACCTTCTGGAATTCTGATAAGACATATCTCAGAAATGATGTAAAATTCTCTTTATGCCTAATTACCCGAAAAGGGTTTGAAATATTAATAAGAACAACACTTGATGCAAAATAATAAATTACCTCTGCCATGACTTTCTTCTCTATCAGATGAACACCAGCATACACAGGATGGGTGTGACATGCTCATGTGCAGCAACTGTTTAATAAAAATAAAACTGACAATTTATAAAGTCTCAAAGAATACAACATGTTTATAAACACTCTTCTCAATCAAAATCTCTGCTAGTTTAAAAGAAGAAAATCCTCAGAAAATATATTTCTATTATCTTTATAATATTAAAATGTCTTTTTACAAAATTTAATAAAGTTTTCATATTTATGTCGAACATGGCTTTCAATACCTTAAAAATCACGGGAATTGTGTACGTCTATTGTTATTTTACATATTTCATCAAATATATAGAGTTTAAAATTTTAACCATTTCAGGAGCAAATAAGTTTTAATCTTACAAATATCGCTGTAATTCCAATGAAAATCACTGAACCGGAACATGTCGATGACATGCACAACTTCGCTTATGTGAAGTTTGGTGTAAATCCGTCAGTGTAAATGTCAAACTAAATAACATCAAAAACATAAATAACAGTATATTCGGAAGTATAATTACCTTACCTAAAAGTTCCAGCTATGCATTCCGGTCAGTATCGGTAAAATCAGAAGTTTGAAATATGCTTCAGTACCGTAAAAATATTCAATAATCTATGTTGTGTTGTTGTTGTAAAATAAGTTGGTGGATGCGATTTATTTACAGAAGGTCTCTACATTGATTAATTGTGGTAAAGTGAGGCATTTTTCTTTCTCCATAGGTTTTTTCTTTGAAATTGTATATATAAATCATTTTACAGTCATTGAACACATAATTAATGTTTGGATAATATATTCTGCTAGATATAGGGAGTGCCCCTTTAAAGTAGAGCATCATTTACCAGTCTTTATTACTTATAATCTGAAGCATGCATTATTTTGTCGTCGTCATCTTACAGGAATACTTGTACTTAGTGCTTACTTTTCGCAATATAAAATGTACGAACGTCCGAAATCTGGCATTGCTACATTGGGCTTTAGATGTTCAAAACATCTCTTTTGTAAATGTTATGTATACTGTAAGGTTGGTTCATATGTTTTGCGTAGAAAATATCAGAACCAGCATATTTGTTATAAACTAACAATAGTCTTATGGTCAATTTCGTCGGAAAGACATCTTTTATAGTAATACATGTATGTGTAATTGAAACACCCAAAGTGGTCATGGGACTGTAAAGGACATTTTCATTGACAATGCAGTCTTAGCAGAGACAAGATACATGTGTATGTTCTTCAATATTTTATAAACTAGTTACATAGTTGATTGAACTTGTATGGTGAAATACTACTTGGAACGGGTTGAAACAACGAGCTTCTCCGTAACACTGATCGTTAGGAACGCCCACCTAAGCAACTTTAGGACCGCCCACCTTGGCAACGTTAAGTAAACGTGCAACTGAACGAACTCTCCATGGCAGTAAGAAAGCACGTGGCAAAGTTTATTTATTTTTAATATTATTCCTATTGATATGCAAATAATGACGTAAATATCAGAACCTGTGATTGGCTTACATCTATATTAAAGTGGCAATCTTGCAAGGGAAATTCATTTCCAGCGGCTTTAGCTTGTAACGTGAAAGTAATACATTAACTGTTGTGTTAGATATTTAAAAATAGAGACAAACAGGCAAAATGTTTGTTGCTGATGCTCTTTACTGTGTTTTACTTTTGTTGTTTACCTGTCAAATAATTCGATGTTCCCAACGGAGCACCGCCAACTTCACAAGACATGATGAGTTAAACGGTCGAAATTGCATGATTAATGACACAGTCCTTCAGATCGACAATACTACAAGCATTTTAATGTGCGGTAGTGTATGTTTATGCGAAAACAAATGCAGGAGCTTCTTCTATGAACCAGAAACGAAGCAGTGTCATGGATGTCGGACCGGATATGTTGCACACAAGCTTCCGTCGGCACAGCTGGCAGGTTCAATTCACTACTCCAACGGCATAACATCAGTAGTACCGTATCGTAAGTACATAACGCTTGCTATAGTTAGAGTCTTACTATTTTAGCAATTATCACACTTATTCATGTCTTGCTGAACAGTTTTGTTTCCGCCGAGTGAATGTCATCTGTTTGAAGTTTCCATAATTGTTAAGCCGTATAACTTCATTCTGAATCTAAGAGTTTCAATTTTCAGCGGATATTAAGAATTTATTGTACTTAATACCAGTTACGTTACGAATTCTTGGCTTAGAGGACACCCTCATTTACTTTTTTCTGCACGGGACGGGTATTTGAGATAATCGTACCAACTTTTCACCAACATTACTAGAAATAATGATGTCGGTCGTAAGTGACGTATTTGCTGTTTTTTCTAAATGCAGTTTTATTTATTTTAATGGGAAACAGGTGTAAAATCGCTTTATTCTTGAGAAGAAAGCAGGCGATTTATGCAAGGAAATGGCTACCTATCGTTTCATTTTATTTACTTTTAAACTTAATTTTTCGTAAGCCACATGTATTTACTGAAATGAAATCATAGAGTAAATAATTATACAATGTAAATACGTTTTTCAAGTTTAAGCAGACTATCTATTATAATAATTATGCTTGGACTTGTTTTCATAAAAGGATATCTCGGGAGACTGTGTTTCGTAAAGAAATATCCAATGTTCTATACATTCGCTTGGCTGCGAGACGATGAAGTTAAGAAAAGACATGTACATGAACTGATATCAAATAGCTCCAACAGCCATACCATTTATTTATTAGTAATTGGCTGTGCGTCATTTTTTCACCAAGATTATATGTAACATTCGTCTAAAATATTGTAAAGCATCAGTTACGTCCAATTCATTTCGGAAACTTTTCCCCTGCCGTTTTGTTCTCATTTCAAACACGGAAAAGCATGATTAATTAAACAAAATTTGAATAAAGCAATTTGAATCCGGATTTAAATTTAGGTTTGAATCCAGATTTAATCCAGGTATCTGTACATTTAATCCAGGTATTTCTAAAAGGCTTGGAGATTTGGCGCCAATGTTTAGCACACACCAAGCTTTTAAAGCGGCTCGCTCTCAGATTTTAGTGAAAAAATGAAGTTCTCCAAACTGTATGAAAAAAACCACATATTTTAAAACGAATTGTCAAATTCCCCAACCCAGAAAAATAGAAACCGAAATGATTGCTTTGATTATTTTAAACAATAAATCTGAATCGATTTGAGTGAACAATTTTTGCAACGACGGCCGTTGAACACCGACATATATGTTAGTTCTGTTTTTTTCAATTGTTCTACAACATCCCGTAGCCTTACGCTGTTGTTAATCACCTTGTCAATGTATATGATACTGTGATAGGATTTCTGATCATCGATTTTTTTCCAACAGATTAGGGTATAGAAAACTGTTTTTGTGTGGAAAAAAAATGTTTTTTTGCGGAACAAAGATGTAGAACTGGTCCAGTGCCTGTGGATTCGATTGCACTTTACAAAATATAAACAATTTTAATATAATTATATACTCTTTATTTCCACTTTTCACTGATTGACATGAAGACAAATAATTAAATAAACAGTCAAGTATAAAGAACGAAAATCATAAAAGGAAAGAAAATAATACATTTGTACACATGCAATGATATTCACAGAGAATATAATCTTCTAGATGTAGAGAGTGCCCCTTTAAATCTATCAACAAATTGCTATTAGAGCAAATGCAAACGTAAAACATTTTTTAAAACGGTTTGAATGTATGAACTTCCTGTGACATATATTTTTATGAAAAAATTTATTGCAGATATTAGATATTTTCTCATATAAATGCGAATCTATTTAGTAGATAAAATTCGAAATGTTGAATACTAGACGCCGAATTGCTCTGTGTCACTTCAAAAATGTCCACTCGAGGTTTCATGTATAACATTTCAGTTGGATACGTTGGATGCTTCAGAATTGACAACCCTTATGGCAACACATATGTCGATTATGAGGCAAAATCAGAAGACATGGACCCTGAGCTGTGTGTAGGAATATGTGCTGCGAAAGGATACAGATATACCTTAAATTGGGTACACTTTATTCAGAGTTTATATTAATATGCTGCTACATGTTTAAACGTACAGCTTGTTACATCAGTGTTTATTTGTACTGTATTAGTAATAGAGAAAATATATAGAATGATGAAATACTTACTGCTAAGTATATAAGTATATCTGTTTACATTACGAATAAGATCACATTTTGCGCAAAGCCGTAAAAATATTACAATTATTCAGTGTTTTATTTTGTAGCATTTTATGGTGTTGTTTTTTTTGTTTGTTTTTATCCCCCGACAAAAGTGCAGGGATATTGTTTTTGCACTGTCCGTCCGGAGTCAGAACTCAAGAACCAATGGATAGAATTACATGAAACTTTTAGATAAGTGTAAAATAGCATAATGCCGCGGCGCACATAAAACTTTCGTCAAGATTGGATTAACATCTCAAGAGTTATTGCCCTTCAGTTGTTATTTTTTTATTCAATATAAAAACATTAACATTCTATCAAAATTAAATTGTAATCGGCTCAAATAATTTAATGATCACTCATCAGAAACTTTCTGATATTTTTAGAAAAGAGGCCCTTAAGGAGATGTATCGCTTTTCTTATTTTATTATTTAGAACCTTTCAAATTTTTGTTTTCTGAAAATAATAGTACTGATTACTTTCACTTACAACAAACTGAGTTCTGTATCACTGTAAAATGCAGAAAACAGAATACCCCTTAGAGATAAGGCCCAAATGGGGTGGTGGAATTTTAAAAATGCTGGGGTTTTTTTTCTGAAAAAGCTTGTCAGAACTTGATTTTGTTTTGAACAAATAATCAACTTTGAATTTTCTTTCAACGGTACATTTAGAAACTGGATTTTTACAGAAAAGAGGCCCTTAAGGGGATGTAGTATTTTTCTTACATAATCATTTTATATAGAAACTGAAGAATTTTTGTTGTATGAAAGTAGTATTACTGATTTAAATAATCATAATTTACAATTCAGTTCTTTATCACTTACAGTTGACGAATTTAAATATCACCATGCCCAAGTGAGGTGATGATTTTTTTTAAATGTTTTTTAGGAGGGGGGGGGGGGGGTGACAGACCAATGCAGACCAAAACACTTTTTTATCTATTTGCCTCATAAGGCGGAGGATGAAAATTCACTGAATTTGCTTGTATATTTAAGAAACTTTTATTTTTCTAGTGGAAGTACTGCCAATGTATCGATGTAGTGCATGAACTGGATCGGGAGTCGGACGACTTTTGCGATGACATATGTCCAGGCAATCCTTTGCTTATGTGTGGCCGAGGTATGACCGTACATTCCGTTTACGCTACTGGACAAGAGACACAGAAGTAAAAGACATTACTTTTAAACGGATGTTTTCTTGTGGGTATTGATATGCAAATTAGACATATGCTTCGCCTATAATCTATTCCCGTTACCGTCATATAACCGTACCAAGATACTCAAGGGCACACACAGATAGACACGTTGTGTTTATAAATGACTATAACCCCTGCGAAATGAACTGTTACTGTTCATGAACTTTAAACTTATCATGAACAGTTCGTGAACCCTTCAAAGCAAACATAATTCCTTCATGAACTTGTTTCCCATATAATTTCAATGTCTCATTTGCAATTCAGGAACTAGTTACGAGCTGTTCTTGAATTTGAGCTCATGAACGGTTCATGAACTATGATATCCTCAAAGATACTAACCAAAGTTCTTGAAAAGGTTACTTAAGTGGTTCAAGAGATGCTGAACAGATACAATTTAAAACGGACATACAACAATGCTGAAACAATCTTCTAAGAGAGAGGAACAATGAACTTAATGCAAAGGCATGCATGCATACTATGTTCTTTCCTTTTATGAGTTCGTTTTTTCGACTTGAATGTCTATTTAATTATTTGTCTTCATGTCAATTACTGAAGACTCACTGAAGTTCTCGCTCTCAGATTTTAGTGAAAAAGTAAAGGTCCCAAAACTGTCTGTAAATAACATATGTTAGAACAAATAGTCATATAAAAAGTTCCTAGTATTAATTCCTGCCGAGAATAAAGTTCTTTATATTGAAAATAAATGTATGAAATGAAAGATACTAAATCGAAATTTTATGTATATGTATAATAATATGTTGTATATAGATATATTGGCAGATTATTATCAACAAAAGAATATATGAGACAAAAAAGTACAAAAAGACAAAAAAAGAGAGCGAGAGTATGATGTCAGAGAGAAAGAGTGTTTTTTTTCTTATATTACATTGAATTGACCAAGAATTTAAATGTATATCCATGCATGCATTTTATGTTCTTTCCTTTTACGAGTGTCGCTGATCATTTGATTATTTGACTTCATGTCAATTACTGAAGATTTTCTGGAATTCTGGCTCTCAGATTTTTGTGAAAAAATTAAGATTCACAAACCGTTTGTAAATAACATATTTTAGAACGAATAGTCATATAAAAAGGTCCTAGTATAAATTCCTTTCGAGAATAAAGTTCTGTATATTGAAAATATATGTATGAAATGAAAGATACTGAATTGTCTTTTTATGTACATGTATAATAATATTTTGTTAATATAGATATATTGCAGATTATAATCAACAAAAGAATATACATGTATGTCATTGAGACGAAAAATTACAAAAAAACAAAAACAGAGACTGAAAGTATGATGTCAGAGAGAAAAAGTGGTTTTTTTCTGATATTACATTAAATTAACCAAGAATTTAAATGGATATACATGCATGCATGTTATGTGCTTTACTATTATGAGTTTCGTTGCTCGTTTGATTTATTTGAGCAAAGTGTTACCTAGATGTTTAATTGAATGAACAAGAGGGATTGTAACATAATGTATAGAAATGCGAATGACATAAATGTATGAAATGAAAGATACTAAATTGTCTTTTTATGTCCATGTATATTCATGCATGCATGTTATGTGCTTTACTTTTATGAGTTTCGTTGCTCGTTTGATTTATTAGAGCAAATTGTTACCTAGATTTTTAATTTAATGAACAAGAGGGATTGTAACATAATGTATAGAAATGCGAATGACAGGGTACGGTTGAGCAATAAAATTTGTGGTCCGGCAAGCATGACGAAGACATTCAATCGTCTGCCAAAAAGACAGGGTTTTTTTGTTTACATATAGCCACTTTCTTGGCACATGAGTCAATTTTTCAGTAACACAAATTCAAATAAGAAATAGTTTTCTATAAATAAGTACTTTTTTTAAGATAAAAAGCACAGAAGTAAAAAAACGTAATTAAAACGGCTACCATTTTCGGATCTGTCTCGAAAACATTACATGATAGGAATGTTACTTCCTTTTCCCATAATATTTAGCTCACCGGGCACAAAGTGCCAGGGTGAGCTATTAGAATCGCATTCCGTCCGGCGTCCGTCTGTCCTTCCACCATTTTCTTCGAACGGCATCTCCTTTGAAACCACTAGGCCAATGTTGATGAAACTTTGCAGGAATATTCCTTGCATTAAGCCCTATCAAAGTTGTTCAAAGATTTCCATTTTATACAGAACTGCTATGGCAACAAATAAAAAATACTTAACAAATCTTCTTCTCTGAAACCACAAGGCCTAGAGCTTAGCTATTTAGCATGTGGTATTGTCTAGTAAACGTCTACCAAGATTGTTTAAATTATGACCCCCGGGTCAAAATTCACCCCGCCCGGGGGTCACTTGGTTTTACAAAGGCTTATATAGGAACAACTTTAAAAAAAAAATCTTCTCCTCTAAAACCACAAGGCCTAGAGCTTAGATATTTAGCATGTGGCATTGGCTAGTAAACCTCTACTGAGATTGTTCAAATTAATACCCCCGGGTCAAAATTGAACCCGCCCGGGGGTCACTTAGTTTAACAAAGACTGATATAGGAAAATCTATTTGGTATGTAACATTGTCTAGTGGTCTTCAACCTACTTTGTTCAAATCATGCCTCTTGCCAATCAGGCAAGTGGACTTGTATTCAGGTGAGCGATATAGGGCCATCATGACCCTCTTGATTAAATTAAGGACTAGTTGGAATTTATAAGTCTCTTTATATTTCAAGTTTTGTTAAGTAAGAAATGATTTTTAAATAAGTCAACATTTATATTGAATTATACGTTAAAAACTTGGCCGTCATTTTTTAAGTAATTTTCCTTTACACCTTTCCGACAACGTTTTTTTTCATAAAAACTTCATTTCCTTCTCCAACAACGCGTTATTACACAAAATAAAATCAAAGTATTGAAATACTGTTTGCAGGCGATATCGAGAGATGTCAGTTTGCGAAATAAGGCGCTATTTAAACAGCTTAATAGCCAATAATGATTATGGTTTGTATTTTATTTGACGTAAGTTTATGAAATAACATCCGTTCCAGTGGTGTTAATCGTTTAATAAACAATGATTTGAAATACTGATACGCAGTAATTAGCCACGAAGGCCGAAGGCCTGAGTGGTTTATAACTACGCATCAGTACAACAAATTATTGTTTATTAGACGATAACAACGCTGAAAAGGATGTTATTTCGATTCTAACATGACCAGATATTACAAAAGGTGAATAAATGCAAAGCGTTATTTTCTACGCGAACGCTCAATTAACGTCATGCGGCGCAATATGACGTCATGTTTACAGCATGTTGGTTCCCGCGTTGTTTATGGTTTAATATAACATTACTTTGCTACTCTTTGTATGTAGAGACAAAATCGTGAGTCATGTTAGAATTGAAAATAAAGTGTTTAAACTATACTGATTGTACACGAAGAGTGTTAGGAAGCGTTTACTTTGATTTTATTGCACTAAATTTATTAGCGTATGAAAAAGTTCAAATGGTTGTTGTAGGACACAATCCAATTATGGTGTAAACCCTACGGTAGCACTCCACACTGTTTTAGCCCTCGGCTTTGTTCGAGCGACACCAACACAGTAGGCCTATCACTTATGAACAACCTGTGAACCTGAAAATAGAATAAGTGTTTCACTGTGAACACATTGCCAGTGTAAACGTAGTAATACAATTCGGTAGTCTGAACTGCCTTTCTTTCCTGAAAATTTTAGTTCCTATTTATACCGTCCAAGGCCAGAATTCACTGCAGTCCGAGACCATTCTGGCACTTTTTTCCGAACCTGAACAAAATTACCTGCAAATATTTCACACTAGGTGACACTGTTCTGGCTTGCAAACTACCTAGATAAGAAAACAAACACAATGAACTAGGTGCTTAAGCACGAAAACATTTTGCTAGAAGTAAAAGTATGTACCCCCCCCCCCCCCGCCCCCCCCTGTAAAAAGCTTGATTTTCTAAGCCGTAAGGCTGATTTTCACTTGTTTACAAAATGTCACCATCTGCGCATGTCATCTCTGCACTGACTTTCCAAACCCATGTTTTCGCATTAAAGCTCAATCAAAAAAAAATAGGCACTTAAATTTGATTTAAAGTTTACAGAGCTGTTTAATTTCTTTATATATCTAAACTTTATAGAATTACCCTGACCAATTCGAATTTGTGGCTAAAAAGTGTGGAGTGCCAACTCAGGAATGTTGATTATAACATAATCACCTTCCAAGTTGTTCAAGCAACTCCGTATATAGCGACTCCCGATATAACGAATTTGCGGTTATAAGGAAAACATTTGCAAGGCCTAATTTATTCCCATCTTTAGTTAAATTAAATATGAAAATACTATATGGATAAAGCATACTCTGGATATACGGAACAAATGTAAATGGTTCCAAAGAGTTCGTTATTATACGGAGTTAACTGTATCGCTTCCAGTGATCTCCTTATGAGCAATTAAAAGCGCTGTCAAAAAACGTTCGTTACCGATTTTCGTTAAGAGACATTAGCGAGCTACATGTAATACAAAATAAAGAGGGTAAGGTATAACACAATACCGAACCAAAGTTGGGGCTTTGACATAAAACACAATGAATGAGAGAAGAGAAGAGAAGAGAATGATAGATGGATGAAATGAAAGATGGTAAAGGGACTTTTTATGTATAATGATATGTTGTATATAGATATATTGCAGATTTTTTATCAACAAAAGAATATATGAAACAAAAAATTACAAAAATACTAAAAAAGGAGAGTGAAAGTGTGCTGTCATAGAGAGGCGAGTGGACAAAAGGTGTTTTTTCTGATATGACATTATATTGACGAATTATTTTAATTTGTACTAACAAAAAGACTATACAGTATGTATTTATGGGGAAAAATATACAAAAAATACAAAAAAAGAGAGTGAAAGAAATTGAATGAACAAAAGAGATGTAAAATATTTATAAAGAAAGGATGTATAAGAATGCGAATGACAGGGTAATGTGGTCCAGCAAGCATGAAAGAGACAATCGGCTGCCAAACAGACCGCCTCGATAGCCTAGTGATAGAGCGTCCGCTTCGAGTGCGTAAACACAGATGTTGCTTTGTGACTTCTCTTTCTCGGTCATTTTTCCAATAGGTGGTGTTTACCATTAAATAAGGGTATATAAAAACGTTTAGCAACAAGCAAGAGTTTAAATCAAGTAATAAGCTTTTATCTAAAACTATTCATTTAAAATATACGCAAGATTAAA
>JAUMHA010400649.1:0-11267 GCA_032359765.1 Saxidomus gigantea | reverse complement strand
TTGAGTACATGGAGAGGACACAGACTGAGGCACCTCTTTTGGGGGCATTCGTCACTTGTGAGGGACAGCTCTTGTTTATTACTGGCCATAGAGAAAAATCGTGACCAATTTTCTGTGGTACAACATGCATGTTACATCCAATAATTTGGTGTATTTTGACCCATCTCTACTTGGTTAGGAGTTAGACCTTTTGACATTATGGCGGGCTCGACATGTTGCACGTGGGCATCTAGTTGAAATAAACATATTGATATAGGTATTCAATTTCTTAGTTGGAGCATTTTACTATCCTTCTAAATGGGTTTTTAGGCAGTAACTGATTAAAAGTTGATTTTCATTTTTGCCATTCAATTTTTAAGGCTGACTTCAACAGATTTCAAGATGGCGGCGGTGTTTGTTTTCGAGAATCTAAACATCTGAACGCATCAGCCAATTAGAATGCTCAGGTTTCTCAACAGCCAATCATTCATCAGCAATCTTTTATTGGAATGGTCCAATAAGTGCTATTGGCCCTGATTCTTTGTTATTGGCCCACAGTCTTTCAATTTTATGATAGCTCAACCTATTTTAATACGTTGGGTTAAGTTAACAAATATTAGAGCCAATAAACAATAGTTATTTGATAAAATCAATTTTTGCCCTGGGTGCCATTCTTATTGGTCAGACTCCAAACACAAGGCATGTGAATGTCATCAATTAATGTGTTTGCCTTTTGCCAGTTACTTCAAACAATAGTTATCTAGATTTACATTTTAAATAACAGCTTAATTGTGTTATATGCAACTGAATCATAGCACACAATTATGTAATTAGTCACTGTGTAACGATATTTGAGTATACTGTCAGTCTGTCACATAATTTTGTCATTGAGTGTCATTATGGTTCAATCGGAGGTGTTATGATCAGGGCTTCGATAATCTTGGGTTTTTCGGTTCTGGACCGAATTTTGACTTCAAAAACCGATTCACAAGTCTGAAACTTACGATGATATATATTTGAATGCTTTAACTCAATCTTATACAAAATTTAAGGTGTGGTGATTCACTAAATTATTGATCAGTCAATTACAGATAACTTTAGGAAAACAACATTGGACGAAAAGAGGGGCAATACATTATATGGCATCATGTCATTTCCATTTCATTTTATTTTCTGCATCACATTTTACTTACTTACATGATTCATTTCAGGTTTGAACAAACAGAAAAGAAAGTTAGAGGAAGGACCTACTCCATCTCATAATGTAGGAAACACATGCAAGGCTGCTGAAAACAAGAGGGTTGTTCATGATGGTTATTCCTGGTGGACATGCCTAACTATGGGCATGCCTTTAGAAAATAGTCGCCCCCATTCCGTATCTAAACAACCTCAGGGACATTTATGACAAGAACAATATTCTATATAATGAATTATATATATATCTGTTCAGAGAATTTTAAGCTATATTTTTTTACTACTCTTTTACACTGTGCAATAGAAATTGGTAGTCAAGATACTGTTTGTTACTTTTTTATTATGCACTGTCTAGATCTCAAGTAACGTTTTAAGTTTGTTAACATGTAGATGTGAATAATTGTATTCTTTTAAAAAGGAAAGTTTGAAAGTTTTCACATATCCTCCAGTTCTCCAACCTGCATAAGTTACTGACCTTTAAAAACTTACTTCTATACATGTAACTAGTATTTTGTGCTAAAAACTGGCATTTTTGCCAAGAATTAAACAAAAAATAAACAAGGAAAAAGAGAAAGTTCCATGAATATGTAAAACACGGCATAACTGAATATGGAGTCGTTGCCAAGTAAACCAGAACGTCCACTGGACAGTGACTGCTGTGGTCAAGGATGTGATCCTTGTATACTTGACATCTATGCTGAGGAGGTTAAAATCTGGGAGGAGGAATGTAGACAGATTATTGCTGGGAAAAACTCAGAAAACAGCTCATCTTTAATAAAGGAGACATTACATGTGAGTCTAGTATATCAAGTTGATCCATAATATAGTTTAACCTGACATACTAAGTGTGTGCATGTACGTGGACACTTACATTCATGAGTCACCTGTCTAAAATGGTAATTATTGATATACTAGAACATAATTTAACAATAATGTGTCATTTTAAAAAAAGCTTACACCTGTTTCGAGCAGCCATTTGCTAATACATGTATAAGTCACCTCTGTTGTGTCTCTTAAGATTGCTTTATACCACAGGATCCTCTGTGGATTGGATGAAAATTTACCTTGCGCACACACATTATAACTTATCACAAAAATCTTAAATTCTATAAAATGTTTCGTTTGTTTCATTCTTGTATAAATTTGTATTTGAAATCATTAGAAGCATCTGGACTTTTCAATTTTTGTATTTGGTGCATTCCTATATGCTTGATATAATGATTTATCTACATGTATGATGTATTTCATTGAAAAATTGTCAACAACATTAATTTTGTTCAGAAGCATTTTATCCCAGTTTAATTTCGATTTAATATTTCCTTACAGGACAGTGTACCCAGACTCAGTGTTTCGGAATACAACAGTTTTACTATTGAGGCTGTTGAGAAAGAGACACATGATAGTTATAGGTTCAGATTCAGTCTTCCAAGAGGGACAACTCTAGGATTGAAAACTGGACAGCATGTGGTGATAAGGTAGTAACATTTTTGTAAATCACTTAAAATATTGCTGTCCCTCCTTTACAGAAACATCTTACTGCATGAAATTGTTGTTGAGTTCAGTTTATACTGTGAATGGGTGTAAAGTTTAGGGCTTAAAATATTGCTTTTTTAATAAAATTCAATGGGTTTGGCCTTTGAATTCTTAGATAACAGTTTTTGTAGAAAATCATAATGCCAGATGGTTTTTCATTTAGACCCACACAAAAATGATAAATTACTGCCCAATTAATGGTTCAAGAAACTGAAGACTTCTTTAAAATGTTGTCCTTTGAAGAAAGAGTGCTAAGTTTTGTGCTAATGTTGATATGGTTTTACTTGCTAATTTATTCAAATTATGTGTCATTCAATCCTTGTGGAACTTAATAATAATGTGTATGGGCAGAAGAATGTGTAGTGTGTTTTAATATGTTTGAGTACTTGCCAGATCAGACAACTGTTTACAAAGTTATTGCCCATTAAGTATTAGAAAGTAACAGAATCTGCTATTTCTGTGCTTTAACTGAAACAATTATTTTTCTCAGGTTTAACTGTGTCCCATACAGACTTACACATCACATAGTAGAGTACATTATGGTCACTTTATATTAGACAAACACATAATTTGAGCCTTAAATTCTTTGTAAACAAATTTATGTTGGTAAAGACTCTATGTGTTCTTATGACTGTTTTCGAATACCTGTTGCTAAGGTGCATAAATTTTGCTTCAATACAATCACATGGTGAAGTGCAACCTATAATTTTTTAGGTGTGATGTTGAAGGAGAGACAATTACAAGGCAGTACACACCTGTTTCAGAAGTTGGAGCTAAGTGTTTCTTTGAACTTCTCATAAAAGTAAGAGGTAGTTTTCTCCATTAGACAGATTCGCAGACTTGTACATTTTGTACCTTTGAAATGATCTTTTAGTTCTGTTACCATACAATACAGTCTCAAGAATTGACTTTGTATTTATATTTATACATTCTTATAATTTTGTTTTGACAAATACCATTTAATTTTTTTTAATTCTTCCGTGGTGACATTGTCGAATAGCCATGTCCCCCTCTTTATGCTACGCTTCATCAGTGACTGTAAATAATGGAGTGGTAGGGAATAATTAACTGTTGGTTCAAGGATAATATAGTGGTACACAATATTTAACGCGGGATCCGACAATGTCATGGCAAGAAAGGCTGACATTTTGATATTGATGCTTTGAAGTTACTTGAAGTGTATTTTCTAAATACTTTACATCAGTTATATACCCATGTAAAGTTGGCTTCTCTCAATATTGAAGTCCCCTATCCTATCACTACACTCACTTGTGAGTTGTTACAAAGTCACAGTGTTTATGAGGATAATATCCAGGCCAAGCTCAGCAGTCAGCCAGATATCCTGAGGGACTTTAGAGTTTGCCAGCTTGTCTCTTACCACTCGGTATCTAATCTTGTAGACCCTTTGTTCTATCATCACCAAACACTGGAATGATGTTGATATTCATAACAGGTTGGCCAAAGATAACTTGCTAAACTTATCAAATGGACATGTATTTTCAAGCCATTGTGTTTGTTATTTGTTCATTAGCGTCAAAGCCAAATACTACCTGCTTGTACAAAGCATATAAACAGACAAATGATATGTATAAAATGATTGAGTAAGCTGTTGTAGTAATTCCATGTGTTCAAAAGTCAAAAATATTGTACAGATATTTTTCAATGTATTCTAGACCTTGGTGTTTGGTTGCCTTTTTGTCTTGATTTCAGAGTCTTTGATCTGGATTTTCTATACAATGTCACTAGCAATTTAGTATTCAAGTGTTGATACTTTGTACACTATCCTACCCCTACTTCACTGCAACAAAAATATTGCAATACCAGTATCTAAATTTATAATTCATACCAGACAGCTATGACCAGTGTAAAACATTGTATATAACTCTTTGTAAAACTAATCAGGTAACATTTAGTGTAGAGTTGTTTTAAATTTCTGCAACCTAATATTCAACCTATAAGACAGTTGCATGAAAAAAAGTATTACTTCAAACACTTATAGAACTGTAACACTTAACTATCCCTATTTATTGCAGTATACTTACCTCATTACTTATTTTCAGATTTATGACAGTGGGCGTATGTCGCAGTATGTTAAAACATGGACTGTGGGAAGTATGGTACAGATTCGTGGGCCTTGTGGTAATTTTGAATATAAACCTAACAAGGTACATTCATGCTTATTTTTGTTTCCTCATAACTATAAGTTTTGAAGTGATTAAAGCTAAAAGTTTAAAACACAAATTATTTGTATAATAACCCCTCCAACTCCAGTAACGAACAGGAAGTAAAACTTTTAATACTGGTAAATGGTCAGAGCATGAAGGAGAGAGAATACCCGCAAAACTATTAGTGCATGTGAAATGACTGTTGGTTTGGAAAGAGAAGGTGAAATTTCAGTGTACTTTATTATACGAGACAGTGTGATATAATGATTTTTATCATCATTACCAGTCTGCCTGACTGGAAGACTGTATCAGATGTTCTCAGACAAATGTACATAAAGCTGAAGAACTTCTCAGTCGTTTTCTCATAGTTATATACTATGTGCATACACAGTTCTGGGTAGTGTCTCAGTCAGTGAAGCGCAGCTGTATACTCCTCCACTAATGGAATTCTGTGTCATACTAGACAATATATATATATACAGACCTAATACCTATATACACTTGAATTAGCAACTTAATTCTAGAAAACCGTATCGTCTAAGAATTCATCCATAATACCTTGCACACACTTAGTGATTTTCTTCATTTTTCATCCGTCTTGTCCTGTTACGAAAAAAATAATACAGCTTGGAATTCAATTCTTTTATTCAATCCAACATGACTGTACAAAGGGCCGAAGCTGATCATAAATAATTTGGAAAATCTCACCGTTCATGAGAATTTAATGTTTTGTATAGGAAAATGTGAGAGTTGCTAATCCATTTGTATATAAGTCCATGATTCCGACATCATATTATTGTAAAAGTTTACACAGTTCATGTTTATGTTTATACTGTTCAATTTTTATGTTGACATAACATATACCAAAACACAATGGGTTTACGCTGTATTATGTATATATTTATCATGTGTCTAAGCAGTATATGTTAACATGAATGATACAATTTTGATTGTTATACATTTCAGTACAGGAAGTTATACATGCTCTGTGTAGGTACAGGAGTTGCACCAATGGCTCAGGTGATTCAGACTGTGTTAAACAATGAAGATGATGAGACTATGATAAGTCTACTGTATGGATGTAGAACTTATGAAGATATTCTCCTGAAGTCACAGTTAGATGAGTGGTCTAGATACTGGAATTTCTCTTGTACATACTATCTCAGTCAGGTATTACACGCACATACATACACCTGACCCTGATTTTAGTTTGAAATGAACTAGTCCAGTTGGACTGGTCCAGTTTGCAGTTTGGATTGGTCCAGTTTGAAGTTTGGACTGGTCCAGTTTGCAGTTTGGACTGGTCCAGTTTGCAGTTTGGACTGGTCCAGTTTGCAGTTTAGACTGGTCCAGTTTGCAGTTTGTGAAACATTGAGCCTTATCCTGCTGGCAGCCAGCGATCCTGGCAGATCGCCATCTAGTCAGTTTTACACCAAGTGTACCCTTGAAAAAAATTAATTGTATAGTATGAATTTAAAGAGGGACAAGTCCATTGTAGAAATTGAGCAGGGTTATGGTTGAAATACAAAAATAGTTACCCCCAGTAAAAGAAGGTTTAAAGTTTTTACAATTTGCTAAATACATGTAGTAGATTTATGGTATTTGCAAATTGTTTTAACCTTTATGGGAAGATCAAAGCAGTAAATTAAATGTAAATCAACTGACTTGCTCAATCAGTATTGCCATGCTGACCAGATCATTTACAGCGGCAATAAAAACATTTTGGATATCATTGGCAATATTATATTATATTCAGTAACATTTATATATTATTAAAGACAGACTTGATTATTATATTTAAGATTTTTCTCTTGTAGGAAAGTGGCAGCAATAAGAAACGTAGCTATAGATACGGTGATAAAATCTCGCCGTGCAGAATAACCTGTGATCTCGTGCAGACTGTGATATCTGACTTGCAAGATAATTTTCTGGTGCTCATCTGCGGAACTAGGTCATTTGAACAAGATATGATACAGTGTGTGAAAAACATAGGTTTGAGCGAACAGAAATACCATAAATTCTAGGACAGAACAGACTGATCACAACATGTGTTACCTCTGACACAAGAACTCCATGGCAGTAGAAGCAATAAATGTTTTAAACAAGCAGTTTTTGGACTGTATTCTATTATGGTTAGGTATTTATATAGATATAAACAGAATACTTACAGAGGGGGCAATGAATGTTGAAGTGTCTGCAGTAGGCAGACAATGAAAGATGCCATCAGTTTTGATGACTTAATTTGCTTAATACAGATTTTTAACTTGTTACAAACTTTAGAAGCATTCTTTATAATTGCTTTAACAGCTTTCTGTGATATTTGGTTATAATGACTATATGTTTAGATATTATCAAATGTTCTAAACTGTAAGGTTGACTGTGTATATTAAAACTGAATTATGCTTATTTCTGTCGAGCCGCTTGCGAAAGCTCGATATAGTTGTCCAAATGGCGGTTCGGTGTATGAGTGTGCGTCAGTGCGTCCGTTCGTCCAAGTTTGGCTTGTCAGGGCTGTAACTTATCCATGGATCAAGGGATTCTTAAATAACTTGGCACAAATGTTCACCATCATGAGACGGAGTGTCATGCGCAAAAACCAGGTCCCTAGATCTAAGGTCAAGGTCGCACTTAGAGGATAAAGGTCAAATTCAAGAATTACTTTGTCCGTAGCATATCTATTTCCCTGTTGTTTATTTAGTTATTGCTCTTTAATCCTTGCTTCAATTTGTACACTATTATTTCTTTATATTCACCTGCCAAATGCAGATCGATATTGGTTTGGCGTTGTCTGACAGTCTGTCCATCCGTCAGTCCGAAGTCATATCTCAAGAACCAATGGATAGGATTTCATGAAACTTAAAATAAGTGTACAATAGCATAATGCCATGGTGCACACATAACTTTAACACAACATCAAGATTTGATTAGCATATCTAGAGTTATTGCCCTTTAATTGTTATTTTCTTCTATACTGAATATAAAAACAGTAATATTCTATTTCTCTAAAACAAATTATCAAAATGAAATTGTAATAGCTCAAATAATTTAATAATCTCTCTCTAATATCCACCCCCTACACTTTCTGATTTTTTTGATAGAAATGAGGCCCCTCAAGAAGTGAAGCACTTTTCTTACATATGCTATTTAGAAACTTAGAAATTTTTGTTTTCTGAGACTTGTAGAACTGATTTAATTAGACTGATAAGAATTGAGTTCTGTACCACTATAAGATGGAAAAAAAGAATAACCCCGCAGAGATGAGGCCTCAATGGGGTGGTGGAGTTTTAAAAATGATGATGATGATATAACTTGGCGAGGATGTTCCTTGCATGAAACCCTTTTATAGTTGTTAAAATAATTCCATTCCATGCAGAACTCTGGTTGCTATGGCAACAGAAAGGAAGAACTTTAAAAATCTTCTCAAGAACAGGAAAACCTAGAGCTAAGATAGTATGCATGTGGCATTACCTAGTGGACCTCTACCAAGATTGTTCAAATTATGACCCTTTGTTCAAAATTGAGTCTGCCGGGGGTCACTTGATTTTACATAGGCTTAATGTAGGAAAATCTTTAAAAATCGTCTCTGAAACCACAAGTCCTAGAGCTTAGATATTTAGCATTTGGCATAACCTAGTGGACCTCTACCAAGATTCTTCAAATTATGACCCCCGGGTTAAAATTGAACCCAACTGGGGGGGTCATTTGTTTTTTTGCACCCGAAGGGTGGCATTTTAAAATCGCACTGTCCGTCTGTCTGTCCGTCTGTGCATCCCCACTTACACATTCGTGTCTGGACTGTAACTTATTCATGCAGTGAAGGATTTTAAAATAACTTGGCACAAATATCTAGCACATCAAGACGACGTGTAGTGTGCAAGACCCACGTTGCTACCACAAAGGTCAAGGTCACACTAAGAGTTTGAAGGTAATGGATTCCTCTATATATGCATATATGCACACATTCGTGTCCAGACTGTAACTTTGTCAAGCATTGAAGGATTTTAAAATAACTTGGCACAAATGTCTAGCACATCAAGACTATGTGTCGCGTGCAAGACCCTTATCCTTACCTCAAAGGTCAAGGTCATACTTAGAGTTTTTAGGTTATGGAATCCTGTATACATGTATATGCATACATTTGTGTCGGGACTATAACTTTGTCATGCATTGAAGGATTTTAAAATAACTTGGCACAAATGTCTAGCACATCAAGACTATGTGTCGTGTGCAAGACCTACATCCTTACCTCAAAGGTCAAGGTCATACTTAGAGTTTTTAGGTTATGGAATCCTGTTTACATGTATATGCATACATTTGTGTCCGGACTATAACTTTGTCATGCATTGAAGGATTTTAAAATAACTTGGCACAAATGTCTAGCACATCAAGACTGTGTCGTGTGCAAAACCCATGTCCCTACCTCAAAGGTCAAGGTCACACTTAGAGTTTTTAGGTAATGAAATCCTGTATATATGCATACATTTGTGTCGGGACTATAACTTTGTCATGCATTGAAGGATTTTAAACTAACTTGGCACAAATGTCTAGCACATCAAGACGACGTGTAGCGTAGAATAGGAAGGCCCAGAGCTTAGATATTTAGCATGTAGCATTATCTAGTGAACCTCTGACAAGATTGTTCAAATCACGACTCTTTTGGTCAATATTGACCCAGCCTGGGGATCACTTGGTTTTTCATAGGCTTATTTAAGGAAAAAAAGTCTTCTCTAAAACAAATAGGCCTAGAGCTAAGATATTTTCAAGTAGCATTGCCTAGTGGACTTCTACCAGAGTTGTTCAAATTATGGCCACCTAATCAAAATTGACACTGCCTGGGTTGGTGACTTGATTTAACATATGCCTATAGATGGAAACTTTAAAAATCTTCTTCTCTGAAACAACAAGGCCTAGACCTTAGATATTGCCCAGTTGACCTTTACTTTGATTGTTCAAATTAAGACCCCTTGATCAAAATTGACCCTGCACGGTGGATAACTTAATTTAACATGGGCTTATACATGTATAGGGTAAACTTAGAAATTCTGCTTGTCTAGATCTACTAGGCTCAAAGCTTAGATATAAGAAATATAGCATTATGTAGTGGACCTCTATAAAGATTGTTCAAATTAGAATCGCCTGGTCACAATTGACCCTTTCTGCTCTAAATGACTCTGTATTATAGCCAATGGTAACCAGGTGCATGGCAGAGGGTATCTTGGCCCACTTTGTTTCATTGAAAGTCAAAAGAATGATAAACTTTTCTAACTTTGATATTTCTGTAGCTGTATATTTAAGTGACATACAGTCAATTTCAACTGATTATTTCTCTTAATGTAAAAGAACAAAAACAGAATAAAAATATTGCCAAGCAAGTTATTGTCAAGAAAGTAGCTTTGGGGGATAGCTAAATCCAGCCTCTGCTTTAAAATAGTTTGTACATGTTGTAACGTATTGTTACATTAATAAAATTATTATATGCATGCATAAGACATTTACGAGTTATTTTGACTTTTTGTTTTGATGCATTCGGGTGATGCATTGAAGTGCAAGTAATACACATGAAAGAATGCCTGAAACTCCCAATATAGTCATTTTAAAGAGATTTATGTTGATGACCCATGACTAAAAGCCCTCGATGGCTTGAACTACCGATCCCTCGAACTCCAATCATCGGCCTTTTTGAGTTTGAGTGAACACAGTTTAACTGTATAGATATTTCAAGACAACCGAACAGTAAGCTTCAGTGCCGAGAGTTATGCGTGTTTTTCAAGAATGTTCAGCTGAATGGTTCCCATGAAGTTATGACTCGTACACTGTATTTAATTACCTGTATTACAATTCATCTCTCAACCTCGTCGCCAGGCTAGATGATAATATATTTATCAAGACTCCAAGCAATTACTTTCAGCCTTTTATTCTAACGGGGCTCAATTATCTACATTTTTGGCAGCAAAGGAAATTAATTGAGTAAGGCTATTTTTATTGGTGAAAAATCTGGCACGCAGACATCCTGTGTTACTTCATTGGTCGTGTTCATATGTACTGTCAAAATTACATAACCTTTTACCGTCCGGACTTTGAAATATTTCGTAAAAACGGATTTAAGCGGAATCATGACGTGCTTTGTATAAGAGGGATTATGCTTTTATACATAGATCAAAAGTACATTTCTAATGACTGATAGAAATTATAGAAAGAAAACGTAGCAGACAGCCGTTCAATTCCCTTAAAAGCTTCATATTCAAACACTTTCCCCAGGTAAGGACGCAAAACCCTTGGCGTAAACATCAGCCAAGACCTCGGCATGAATAACATCTCCAGAATAACAACAAACGCAAACAGAACACTATGTTCCTCAAACGTAACATCAAAACAAAACAGGAAAATATCAAATCA
>JAUMHA010400615.1:0-11270 GCA_032359765.1 Saxidomus gigantea | reverse complement strand
GTATATATACATGTACTTTAGAACTTGTACAATGTTCTGTAGTAGTACAACGTACCTTAGTATAAGTTTGACGTAGATCAAAGAGCTGTGATAGCTGGTCATTAAGTTACTATTTACAGTTTAGTTACTATGCTTTACAAACACATGACCATCTTTCCGGACAGTTTTATCTGTGTTAATCAAGACTGAAGACCTGGTATTTTAGATTTTAAAGACAGACATATTTCACTTTATTCTTAGAATGACAGAAATCATTGTGGCTTCCATGTCCGATCAGATACACCTACTCAAGGGTATTAAATTCCTATATAAGGATTAAATAACACAAGTATATAAATGAACAAATCCTTTGAAAGCTGGAAACCTCTGTAAATTGGAGTGTTTATCCAGTCTAGAAGGTGTTTTACCTTTTATTTCATGCTCTACCTCCACACTCTAATTCCATTATGGAAATGTTGGCTTGACAACCTCACACTCAAGCTGGGGTTTAGATAGCTCAATAAGTCATTGATAAATTGCTATGGGTAAATGCTGCATTCCAGCTCAATGATACATATAGGGGAGTTAACTCTTCAAGGCATATCTTCAAACATCTGGTCAAATGTTAAAAGTTGTTCCAAGTCAAGGTTTTCATGTTACAGTATGTGTACTTGATCCACTTCAGCATCCAATAAACAAAGTAAGACAAACTGTTTAAAATCTGTGTAATTCATTTTTTATACCTCTGACAATTTGTTTTAACACAATCATCAAAAATTTTCAAATAAAGATAACATCAGTCATACTGTTTAAATTATCAACAGAATTAAAATCAGAAATCAAGATGTTTTAAGTACAAAACACTTAAAAGTTTGTGTTTATTTCAGATATTAAAGAACCAGTTCTGCTACTATTAAATAAAATCTTTCATCTTGAACACGGAAAGTAGTCTTACATACTTGATCCTGCTAAATTTATAATATTTCATTTTTTAGGGACAGAACTCTTCATTCTTTAAAGGGGTAATTGCTGAAAATTATGGACTGAAAAGTGAACAGTGCAGACCATGATCTCAAAATTCGAGGTTTCAATGTAAAACAGTCGCAAGTCCTTTATTTCACATAACTTACGACTGTTTTTTGTTGAACCCTCAATATGTGCATGCTGATCATGATCTGCACTGGTCACAAAGGCAGGGTCACTTGCCCTTCGTCCGATAAGAGTGAAATAATGTTAAGCAACGTCAGATTTTATTGCCGCAACCCCCACAATTTGATATAAATCTGTATTTCATCACATAACCTGTAACATATTAAACCATCCATCAAAAGATGGCTTATATTTCATGCTAAGTTGACATACATAATATTTCTCAAAAGCAAGTTTAAGTAAAACTTCGACTTGTGTCAATTAAATTTAACACTTAATAAAAACAACATAAAACATGAAATCTGAAGTGTAATTACCTTGATATTCAAATTAAACTATATTGTTCTCTTAGAATATTTATCTGCTTCATTAAAAATGTATAAATTAAAACCAGTCGGGCATCTTATTATGGCATAGTAAAAGGTCAATAAAATACACAAGAATGTGCATTACCTATACAGTAGGGAAGAAATAACGCAAACTACATATACATATTAAAATATATACAGTACAACCTCCCTCAAACGACACCTCCCAAGAGTAACAACCTTCCTAAAAAAAGACATTTTTTTCTCCTGCTGCGTCAATTATATCAGGAATAGACCTCTCCCAAACAACACCTCTCTACAACAAACACATTTCTGTGTTCCCCAAGGGTGTTCGCCCATGAGAGGTTGCATTGTAATCATTTTTGTGAGCATATGCATCTATTCTATTCAGACCATAGCATAATCCAATTAATATGTGACTTTAAATGGAGTTATAATTAAGTGTTTAACCATTTTATGTACTTTAATAAATCTGGTGCACTATATAAAACAGGTTTTCAAGAAATACATCAGATTTCCATTGTATCCTAAACAGGATGGATATGCGCATTGTTTAATAGTGTTCAGGGGTGCTAACTGAAAATTCATCAACTATAATTTTATAAGAAACAGTGTAGACTAAGTAAGTCTACATAGAGATTGTGGTAAGTCTACAAAGATCTTCACCTTTTGGAAGTAATATTGAAATATTCATGCTGAGTGTCAGACCACACAAGAACATATAATTTTTCCCGTTCAGATTAGCGTAAAATTAGCTACACCACACCTACAGTATTTTCCTGCTGCACTTTATTCGCCTCACTGACTTCCGCCCATGGTAACGAGTGCAAAGGCACTGATACATTAACACATTGTTAAATTTTGCAGCAGATTTGATGCTTTATGAGGTTCTTATTACACTGTCTCGTGCACAGTGTAATAGTGTTTGTCAACAAAAAAAAACAACAATAAAATAATGATAAAATATGGCTAAATACACAACAAAGCTTTCAGCAAATTATATTTACCAATTATTGCTTAGTTAAATCTATATTCTTCATAAATCAAAGAAAGACATCAACAAAATGTGAGCACTTATTAAATATCTGTAAAATTAACAGAGTAAGCAAGGTTTTTCAAATGCATTTATTACAATCATTTTTATGTAAGAGTTACCTCCCTTCTACCGATACAATTGTTCCCCCATTTCAAAGAAACTTTTTCATTTTGATGAAACCTCCGCAAGTCATTATGAAAATTTCCCTTTTGCTATACAAGTAGTAAAGATATAGAATAAAAACATGTATAAGGATGAAAAATTCAAAATGCATGTACAAATGTCAAAAATCAAACAGAACATGTCATGGTCGACTCTTCATATTATCCCACGTCAACTACATCCCAGTACTGACACATCTTAACAAACAACCACAAAGATTGTATCTGTTCTCATAACAGATATAAACTTTATTTCAAAGACTTACTTACATATTTTTAAGTAATTTATTCATGAAATATTTGAATACAATACTAACCAAAAATTTGTATTTACTAACAAGAATGTTTAACACAGTATGGAAAAGTCTCGTGTGTTGGGATAAACACGACAGTGCATGTAAGTAGCCTCAGAAATTAGGTATGGTAAATGTTCTTTATTGCTCTTAATAATATGGGGTATATAAATTTAAATAAATACAACATTGTAAGTTGTTTTGAGGTCTGACAATAGTCTGTAAAGGCAGCAGATACACATGTAATTATTGCTTTGTTGTACACCTACTTAAATGTACCGGTACATTGATGACATTTCTTTACAACCATGTCATCTAAATCAGTATAACAGGCTTAGGATGGCACTTGGACAAAGTGGTACAACTTTTGGAGCTATCTGGTACAATGTACAGTTTGCCTTAATGAACACTGTTTTTTTGTTGTTGTATTTTTCCTGTGAATTCAACATCCTAACCACTTTAAATCAAGGACATTAAATACTGGAAAATCTTTCACAATCACAATATAAAACCTAACAATATCAATTTGTCATCTGAATAAATATACATGTCAGTTTTACACAACGGCATTCAAGATTAAAAGCACCAAAAATGAAAATAGCCTTGACAGAAGAATTGTACGCAAATAACATCAAAAATCTGTTTTCCAAATATTACAAAGTTATAGCTGATAAGGAATAAACTCTGCGTTAATACTGGTAAAATGTACTGTAAACTGGGTAATTTCATGTGATGAATATTTCGCAATTTGTAAGCAGACCGACTTCTTCATGAATTATAGATACGCTAAAGGAAAATTCGGTTATAGTAAATGTATGTGAAATTAATCTTTCACAAGATTTTTCAATTAGCAAAGTGGAAAATTCACGAAAATAGTGAAAATCAAATCCTCTTGAATGTTACCCAATTTACACTATGACAACCAGGTTTTCATATGTTCTGTGTTAGTCTTGAATCATATTCACCCTGCCTTGAATGAGAAGTACAGATACTTCAAACTGTACATACAGAAGCACTGGTTATCCAGCCAGCGGAAAATCAGTGCTGTATCCTCCACAATTCCTTTGTCTTACAAAAACATATTGGATTTCTCAGGAACAGCCACTGAATGTTGTAAAATAACAAAAATTGTGTGATCTTACATATTTAGAATTAAAATAGATAGACTTAAACTAAATTTAAAACAGCACTGAATTAAAAACTGAAATCCGTTACGACTTTACTACCATAAATTTGATGAATAATAACAATAAACAAAAATTATAACACCCAATCTTAATAGATGTAGTCTTGCACATAGTGCTTTTAATGTTTAATTTATGCTGATTTCTTCCCCTGCTTGATATAGATTCACCACAGCATGGGATGGTAGCAAAAACTGTGCCTATTTTCAGTTCTAATTTGATGGCTATAACAAGGCATATCTGCAAACTGGCAAAGTCATAAAACCTAATCTACCGGTAAATGCCTTTCCTAGAAGTCTTCATAACAATCTTATTTTTAGTAACAACACTTGCAACAGAATGAGGCCCTTAAAGGGATACTTTGTAACTGTTTATATAATATCCACAGATGAGTTGGATATGTAACGGAAAACTGAAGATTTAGAAATGAAGCACTAGCATGTGCTTAAAAGTATGTGACTCAAACCCTTTACATCACATACAAATTTGACTTCTTGATTGAGAAAATGAGCACTGCAAATTCTGTACTGTTCCCCAGACATTTTTAATGCTTCGTTTATAAACAATGAAGCAGAAAGAATACTAAATGAGTGAAACCAAATTGTCAATTCTAAGTAATCTAAAGAGTAGTAAAGTTTTTATTTCTGCTTTCTTATTTTATTTTTTGCTTGCTTTAATCAGGTAACATCAGTCATGTATTTCTCCATTTTTTTTACCTCAACCAGTAAATTACAGAAATGTTTATATCAACGATAAATGTGTAAATTATAAGTGTGTTGATTTAATTTTTACCATATTATATCATCATAAAATGATATTATTATCAGTTTTAATGGTTTCTTTATATCTAGTATGCCTGGGAAAGTTACAGACTGTATCCTACAAAACGCTCTATAAATACTGATGCAAAAACACTTTTTCCTTTTCAATTCCTCCCATTGTAAGTAAATTTCATAACAGTTTTATACCGGTAGTTAAAAAGCAATACAGCGATATAAAAAAATCAGAGATGGGAGTTTAAGAGGAGGCAAAAGTTGATCTC
The DNA here is from genome assembly GCA_032359765.1 of Saxidomus gigantea. Taxonomy (NCBI): domain Eukaryota; kingdom Metazoa; phylum Mollusca; class Bivalvia; order Venerida; family Veneridae; genus Saxidomus; species Saxidomus gigantea. Next base: position 6,097 of record JAUMHA010400615.1, on the reverse strand, counting down.
CGAGACCGCTCAGAGTTTATTAAATAAAGTTATTTTATTTACTGCATTCAAGGTCAGTGAGCATACTGGACTTTAAAGCATAGAACACAAAAGGGAAAATAATGCATAAGCCTTGACATGTAGAATTTTTCACTTGTTCATAAATGACAAAAACATTACAAGAGGCAAGTTTAAAGTTAGCAGAATTCCCGTACAGTTTACTCACTTTAGGGAGAAATAAAGCAAAACAAATTTAGCAAGCTCTGAATAAGAACAATCTACATGTAAACAAGATATAGACTTAACTTTTGAAAGTCCTAAAATCATTTGGGAATTCCTTTCACCTATAACTTGCCTTTTAAGGTAAATATCAAGTTTCACTGAGAAAGAGTTTACAGTTTGAAAGGTCTTCATGACCGATTGTAATTCTCACAGATGATCTAAGTGTTTCAAAATATTTTATCGTATTAAAATTTACATCTTCAAAACAATATAAATGTATTTAATCAGATACTGCATATAGCTCTATATCAATAGTCAATTCACAGAATTATATCACAATAGAACACATTAATATAGTCATCAATGCAACACTACAGCCCATCAGGCTATGTAGCACCTAGGTCACAGAAACTTGACTCTAAGGTAACTGTTTTTTTTCACCAACAACAATATCCTGAATGGGCAAGCATGTTTTTATTGATTAAATTATTGCACAAAATCTGATGGGTCCTCTGCCATCAGTTGTAGTACTGGGTCTGTCGGCAACCACTGCATCATTTTACAAGTCCGCAGTCTTCACTGAAGACATCTAACTAGCCAAAGCAGTCTGTCCAAGTCCTTCATTTCCAAATATGCTCTCATTCTGAGGTCCATAACCGTAATATATATACCAATGGCCGCGGGGTAAATCCAGACAATGGCCTGTCGTATTGCTGAACAAGTCTGTTAGAGAGTTTCCAACAGTTGTCAAAATGACGTAAAAGTCACTTCACTAAATTACCACAACATTTACTGTTATTGCTGAAAAGAGAAAATGATTATATACTTGAAGACTATATTTTCACAAAGAATGCTTCATATAGAATAATTTTACCTACATTTAAGTATTTAAACTGACTTTTTACAGAAACAATGAAAACTTTGGGCATTATGGATAATCAAGGCAACTAACAGATTTTGTTAAATTAGTACCCGATTGAAATCTTATATACATGTATTTGTCAAAGATTTTTACCTTAAGTAAATAAGTATATTTTGTCAAAGATTACCTAAGGTTAATCAGAGCCATTTCTCAAAGGTTCCAACCTTAGGTAAATCAGCGTATTTAGTAACAAAATTCCTACCCCAAGTAAATCTGCATACAGCGTAAACCACTTAATAATAAGACCTATCTCAATATTAGACCAGACATTTCAGAACCAAATTCTCATTTTCATAATACAAAAATCTCGCTAATAAGACCAATTCATTAATAAAACCTCTTATTACTGGCCTGAAGGATGGTCTCAATACAGAAACTTTACTGTATTTTCGCAGAAATTCTTACCTTAGGTAAATCAGTGTCTTTTCATATGAAGACTAAGATGATCGCTGCGTGAGAACGCTCTGTCACATATGTTACATTTGAATGGTTTGTCCCCTGTATGTTTTCGATAGTGTCTTGTCAACTCATCTGACCTTGCAAACCTCCATGTGCAACCCTCCCATGTACATATATAAGGTTTCTCCCCTGAAAAAAAGCAAGCGAGAGATGTGCGTTCAATGTTATACAACTCATTAAATGTATACATGTATGTTGCTTTTAACACATTGAACTTGAGCTGTAGGACCTTGCAAGGAAACAAAGATTCTTATGCTCAAATCTATGCAGGCATGCATGTCAGCCATTTGATCAGCCTTAACAAGCAAATTTTGGATGAAGTGACAGGCAAATTTATGCCTGATTGGCAGGAAAGGCTGATGCTTATTGTCCAATAGTAAATTTGGGACATTTAGAAAGGCAAGCAAGAGACGTTTAAAAAGATAAACAAGATAAGCTACAGAAGGCAAACAAGAGACATTTAACCAAGCAAACAAGAGCTGTTAAAGAAGGCAAACAAAAAGGCAAACAACAGACGTAAAACAAGATAAGTACAATGTTTTATGAAAACACATTCTATTCAGCCAATTTACCTGTATGTGTTCGTCGGTGAGCTTTCAGATGTGAACTTTTCGTGTAGACTTTAGTGCAACCCTCAAAGTCACATCTGTGTACCCTTCTCTTTTTCTGTTCATTAAAAACATCCACTGGATTTGGGAAGGATGTTACCGGGTGACTGGGTGCTGAAACCAATGTTTTACCATTCTGTAAGCCATACTGATGCTTTTCCATTGCTTTAAACTGTCTGAAATTTTAAAATTAATTACAAACATAAATCATTATTGTCATCATTAAAATAAAAAAGAAAGTGATACAGTTGTCTCATAAACTTTGTTCTGTCCTTATACTACAATAATTAAAATTTACTTGTGACTGACATGTGTGACAATAAATTATGGAATTAAATTTGCATTTATCATAGATTTAACTGTAACATGAGTCTACTTTTGCAAACAGTAAATATCATAATCAGTCCTTTAATCTGTTCAGACTGATTATGGTGTGTGATATATGTGCAGTCTGATCATGGTCTGTGATATGTGCAGTTAAATCATGGTCTGATCATGGTCTATGCTATATGTGCAGTCTGATCATGGTCTTTGCTGTATGTGCAGTTTAATCATGGTCTGATCATGGTCTGTGCTTTAAGTGCAGTCTAATCATGGTCTGTGATATATGTGCAGTCTGGTCATGGTCTGAGAGATATGTGCAGTTTAAACATGGTCTGATCATGGTCTGTGATATATGTGCAGTTTAGCCATGGTCTGATCATGGTCTGTGCTATATGAGCAGTCTAATCATGGTCTGTGATATTTGATGTTCAGTAAGTAAATTTTCACTGAACAGTTAAGCAAAGAGTAATTAGCAGGATATCAGTTAATAACTTGATAAGCTCCAATAAATGATGTGTCTAGACACTTCCAAACAAAGTCATTGTGGTTCTAGGTTCTGACGCAACAGCTGTTTAAGAAATGACACAAGAGCAGGTGTCTTTCTAAATAACCAAGGCGATTCAGAATGCCAGATTTCTGCATATATACTTTAAATAGACTGCAGCACATCAGTAGCTCTGAATATAAATTTAATACTTCACTTTTTGCTTAAATTTATTGCATGGGTAACTTTTGTCTTTCATGCAGTATATGCGCCCACACCCCATCATATACATGCAATTATTTAGATAAAATTCATCCAAATCAGGCATCTCAAAGTCATTATCTGCATGAATGCATTCTGCATAGATGAAAAAAATTAAGGTTAATTCTAACTAGGTAAACAGTGACTCTAGTTTCTTAACCACATCCATTCCCCTGTTAGTTAAGACCCTAGTTAAGACCCATAGATTAGAAAGCTTGGCTTAAGACTATATACTAGTATACATAGGACAAGAGACAAGAAGCAAAAGGATTGGTCAAGACTTACTGCCAAATTAATACGAAATATACAACCAGAAACACTGTTCAGCAAAGAATCAGAACTAGATAATTCAGTCAGGATTTACTTCACATAAAGAATGGAGGGAAACAACAGAAAGTTTGGCCAATATCTAGTATCAATAGGATAAAAAGAACAGAAAGGTTGGTCAAGAATTTCCAAATATGGAAGACCCAAAGGGTTGGTCAACAAGTACTTACTCTGATGCCTCTTTGATTCTCTGTAATGAAAGCAGTGCAGCTGAACCAATCTTATTCATGGACTCCAGCGTCACTGTAGGATGGTCCTCAGGCTCTGTAAAGTATTGTAAAATACCCATTTATTAAATGATACATGTATGATACTTTTCAGCATTTATACATATTTTCATTTACCAATTATTCCCTTTCAACCACAAGAGGAAGTACAAGTTATTACAATGAATGCTATGGCAAAGACAAATCAAACCCCTTACCCCTCCTTACTGCTTCTGTTTTCATACTTATAACAAACTTCAGCCTACTAAGGATGAATAATTTGAAGAGACATAACTCAGTCAAAATCACACTAGAGTGGGTCTATGATATGCATAACTAAGCTTGGTGAAGTATTGAAATCCAGCTGAAGGTTTTGAAGATGAAGCAAAGCCAACATTGTGTTAACAGAGGGACAGAAAGACTGACAATCAGAATCCCGTATAACCTCACGGAAACTTCTCTGGTGGGATCTCAAAGCAAGTAGAAAACTGAGAACCAAAATATTAATACTCCAAGAAATACACACTCAGAAACGAAAAGTGAGAATTACAACATTTAAAAGTCAAGACGTAAGCAGATGACTCCTCAACGTCATTCAAATTATCAACTACAAAAACTTAAGATCAACATCTTGATGAATTATCACAAGTACCCTTCCTCGCTTATTATCAGCTGGAAAGTACACTTACAGATGTTCATTAACAATGTAACAAAAAAATGTTGTCAGTATCTACCTACGTCAAGGAAGTGTGATTTTTCCTAGCAACAAAATAATTTGTCCTGGTCTAACGAATTAATTTACTACAATGACGCTGTTAAACTGTAATGGAATTTCCTCTTAGACAATTAAAGTATGCACGATTTTAAATGGCAACTAATTCTGAAATTCTTAGTGTTAATTAAATAACAAAATGCGGAACACCAAAAAGGGCAAGCAAATTCTTAAGTGTATGTATTGACAGTTTGTTCATACCACTTGACATCAATTAATTAGTGGCTTCATCAATTATGTGTCTCAGTAATAACAAATTAAGGCAATGTCAAGGAGTGGTTGTGTCATCGTACATAAATAACCGACGATAAACTGGCCAACATGTACCACTGACAATCCTGTACGTATCAATTAGTTTACGCATTAATAACAAATACTTACAAACTAAATGTGCTTTTAGACTAAACTTCCTCATTAGCCACCTACATGTAAGTGACTCTTTAACAATGGTTGTAATTTACTTGATGAAATTTTACAAAACCATTTTCTTTGACCATAGGAAGACACCTTGAAGAACCGCAGATAACTCTTGTTTTCAACCTTTACTGCAGAGGAAATTCACAGGGTTTGACAGGTTTAGCTGACAGACATTAAGACAACTCCGCATTAAACAACTTCCATATCTTTACATATTTAAGTCATACTTTATCTCAGTTTGAAATGCTATCTGTTCCTTTTTTAAATACATGTCAATCATAAAAGCATGTTCTGTTATGCAACAAGTGTCAATCGAAATCTCTAGCCATGATACCACGATGATGAATGATTGTTAGGGTCAAGTAAGTGAACGTAGATAAGGCAAGACTACCAGTGCTGGTGGTCCTCCCGATTAAACGGGCATTATCATTCGCTTCCGGGTTTTTGATATTCTAGTGTTCTGCAGTAATCCCTACTTCATATGACAACAAGTTATCAATAGCAAATCTTCTAGGACCCTACTTTTTTTTGAAGAAATATTTTGAGGTGTAAATGAGGAACTTGTCTAAAGTTTCATGTTTATGTAGGTAAATACAAATATCTATGAAATGTTCATACATTATATTGAAGGCATCAAACTGTGCCAGTATTACAGAAATGAAATAAAGGTTTTGTTTGTGTTATAATATACTGTAAATCGGGTTATTTTCATGTGACAGAACAGACAGTCTTATTCACGAAAAGAATAATTATCTACAAGATTTTTAAATTCGCGAAGTGGGAAATTCACGAAATTTTAATCAGTTGCAGTATTACCCAATTTACAGTATCCTTAACATATATCAGTCTATCAAATACTGTACACAAAACTCACCTTTTTTGAGATATGAAAGACTTCTGAAGCCCAGTCTGAGATCAGCAGCAGACTGGTTCTGTGGTTCACTCATATGAACATCTTCATACCAATGGGCTGGACTAGATTTTTTCACTGACAAATCAACAGGCTCTGTTTGAAGTGGCTGGAAATATAAAATGGATTTATATATTAAATAGTGATGTTTTGTTGTACATGTAAAAGGAAATTGCTACAATAGCATATAGTTTTCTAAAGCATAA
>JAUMHA010400582.1:0-11272 GCA_032359765.1 Saxidomus gigantea | reverse complement strand
AAATTGACATTCAGATTTATTATAGTGTATCACACATGTTCAGCTCGACGTTTTGCTCAGCTGAACATTCGACCTATATAGTGAAAAATAAATGATTATTTGGCATGTCGAGCTCGGCACGAACTCGACATTCATATTTACATAGCCAAATATTAATGTTTAGCTACAATGTCTAGCTGAATCAACACATAGCTAAACATAAATATTTCGGTTGCAGCTGCAATGTTCAGCTGTACATTCGTTTCCTGCTCGCCGCTCGTTGTACATGAAATATAATGTCGATGTCACGATGTAATGTTAACGTGAAAACACGTTCTAGCTTCACAATCGTTTAAAAAGTAAGACAATCACAATGTCGAGCTGCAGTGTTCATCTGAACATTTCCTCTAGTTCAACTTTCCGTTTATTAGTTAGACAATCTCAACTTTAAACTGCAATATTCAGTTGAACATTCGTCCTAGCTCGACATTTCGGTTATTAAGTATACACTCTTAATATCGAGCTGCAATGATCAGCTAAACATTCATTCTTGTTCGGCATAAGTCAGTCTCAATAACAAACTGTAATGCTCAGCTTAAACCCTTTTTCTTCCTCGACATTCTTTTAAAAAGTTAGACAATGTCGATGTCAAGCTGCACTGTACAACTGGACATGCATTCCAGGTTCGTTTATTAAATAAGTCAATATCAATGTCGAACTGCAATGTTCATCTGAACATTCTCTATAGCTCGACTTTCCGTCAATAAGATACAATCTTAAAGTTGAGTTGCAATGTTCAGTCGAACATTCGTTCTAACTCGACATTTTGTTTTTAAAGTAGACACTCTTAATATCGAGCTGCAATGATCAGCTGAATATTTGTTTTAGCTCGACTTTCGTTTTCAACATAGGTCGATCTCAATATCGAACTGCAATGCTAAGCTGGACATTCGTTCTACCTCAACGTTCGATAATCAGGTGAGACATTCGATTGTCAGTTAGACATTCTTAATGTCGAGCTGCAATGTTCATCAAGTACGACATTCGATTATTTAGTTAGACAATCTAGAACGAATGTGCAGCTCGACATTCAAATTGTCTTATTTTATAAATGAATGTCGAGCTAGAACGAATGTGCAGTTGAACATTGCAGCTCGACATTGAGATTGTCTGACGTATTAACCGAATCTCGAGCATGATCGAATATTCATCTGCACTCCACAGCTAGACATTGAGACATTGACTTAATTTATAAACGAATTTCGAGCTACAACAAATTTTCAGCTGAACATTCAGCTCGACATTGAGGTTGACTTATTTCTAAAGGCATGTCGAGATAGAACGATGGTGCAGCTGGATCTAGCAGCTCGCCATTCATATTGTCTAACTTGATAACCAAATGTCGAGTTAGTATAAGTACTCTGCTGAAAATTGTAGTTGAACGTTGAGATTGCCTGTCTAATTAACCGAAAGTCGAGTTCAGCTGAACAGTGCAGCTCGACATTGAATTTTCAGCTAAACGTTGCAAATTGACATTTAAGCTGACTTATCGCATAAACGAATGTCAAGCTAGAAAAAATGTTCAGCTGAACATTGCTCGACACTTTAATACAGATCGACATTGCAGGTGAGCATCCGTCATTGTCGCTGTAAATCAGAATGGCGTGCTGAAGTTAGTGTCGAGCTAGGCATTCAAGATAAACATTCATTTTTCACTTATAAGTTAAATGTTTAGCTTAGCAAAACGTCGAGCTGAACATAATAGCTAAACATTCGTAATACGTTTTAATAAATCTGAATGTCGATTGCCGATGGCGAATGAACGAGCTAGGTTCACCATTTGTTATTTTAAAATTAAAAGTACACATAAAATTATAATGATATAATTCTCAGTCAGAGAAGAAATGTTTCTTTTCTTAAATGACTTGTAACATGTTGCGAAAAATAACTGTGAAAATAATGGTTTATATTACATTATTGTGATGATTACATGCATAAAGACAGTCCAGTTGCAAGTTTAAAATGATTCGCTTGTTACAGTAAGCTTCATAGAGTTAAAATCATAAATTGTTCTAGCTATATAAAATTATGAAACAACTACTAAGGTAATTTGTTTTACAGTTCAGTCGTGCGAATTATATGTTCAATATTTCAAAATAATGATCAATGGGACTTATATAAAAAAAACATCGCTTAATTGAAAACAACCTATTGAAATCGTAACCGATCATATCATATCACGTAGCAGTATCATATAGAGTGATTTATATGTATATACAATGTAATATTATGACGAGATATTTTATGATTGGTTAATATTTCAATAGAATAACATACATATAGTATGGGGAAAATGTTTTTGATAAAACTATACTTACAAAGGCGTAATAGAATTGGACAAGTGACTGTGTGTTGTAAAGGAAATAAGCAGAAAAGAATGACTTAATAACGAAATAAATAAATAAACGAAAGACAGAACGAACGATAAAATATATGCGTGTTTAACTGAATTAATAAAATGACTGACTGAGTTACTGACTGACTTATCGAATAGTTGAATCTGTGAATGAATGAATGAATGAATAAAAAGGTAGAAAATTAACAGATAAACACTAATATTTCATTTCAAGTTTGGATAAATTTGTCGTTATATTTAAGTGATACATAACCATTAATTTACTTTATGTAATGATTGTTTGATATAAGTAAAATCAAATGTAAGTACAAAAGCTAGTCTTCACTGGCATGCTGATAAGTAAATACTAAAAATAATCATTAAATTGTCGTCGAGAAAAAAATACCATATCTTAAGGAACAATCTCTTTATGACATGAAAATGTAAAAACCAAAAATCCGTAATAATTAAATTACAATACATAGAAAGAATGTTGGTTCGTCTAGGGTATATTACATAACACATTATCTCACTGATCAATCTGATGCCATTGAGCTGTGACAAAACAGGTTTAAATACCGTTAACGTCGCTCTCCCGAGATCAGCTCATCACATCATAGTTACCACGATAGAATTTGATAATATTTAATTTCATTTAATATTAATATTACACCACCAATTAAAGATTTAATGCGAAAAGCAGCCTGGACTTAAAACGCTGCTGTAAGTACAGTGCCGGTGATTGGTCTGCTATATGAATTATGTAACGGTACTTTCCCTGTGAAACGATGACTATCTATACTACAATGTCTGTGAAAATCGGTTACGTCTTTGTCCCCTGTGAAATCGGCTGTGTTTTAAGAATCACGCTAGCAAAAGTTATTTTTCAGAAATACATAGAATAGATCAGAACTTTTCCCTTTTCACGTAATTACAGCCGTTTACGTACAAAACGAGCCGCCTACGAAATAAAGTTTTATTAAATAAAAATGATACATCAGTCTAGGCTGCTTGTTAGTGAAAATTAATGTACAGATTCCAATGGAATTCCGTCTGGATGGCGGCGGAATTCCTTAAAACAGATTTTCATTTCTAATGGACATTGTTAATGTGTGTCATTTATTTAAAAACGCAGACATAAATAATCTCTAATTGACAAGCAGTTAACTTCTTCCCTTCTTCAAGTCATTAACATTTAGCAGAAGACTATTAGTATTCGTACGAGTTTCCGTTGCAGACCCTGTAATGACAGCTTCTCTGGAACCAATGGCGAAGGAAAACACGTGGAGTCATTTTCATTTCCGGTCTAAGCCAATGTCAACTTCCGCTAAAAATGGCTGCCACTTGTAATCCAAAATGGCGAATGATTATCACGCGATCGTCTTGGTGAGCGCGCTGATCTTCTTATCTCGTGATGCCAGATTCTCTCAATGGTTAGAGATCATAATTCACCGAGAGAACACTTGATTAGATGCCATCGATTTTGGTATCTTCATCTGATTGGATTTAGATTGGAAACCCCTAAGAATGTCTTGTGGAAAAGATATATTGAATTATAGCGTTCATAATATGTTTTAGCTTTAATCATAGATTATTAATTCTTCAGACTCTATCTGTTCTTGGGGATTCTTTGCAGGCAAAAAGTGATTGAATCATAATAGAAAATGGAATATAACCGCTAAATAGCTTTGTATAACAAACAGTTGGAAATAAATGACAGGCATATGCTACAAACATCTGAAGCTAACGCTGTTCCATCATGATTCTATAAAACAGGTCATTAATTGAAATCTGACAAAAGTTGCTGTAGCCGTTTGGTTTATCAATGTTCGTCAACCTGAAAGCACTAAAAGAAGTGAACCCCAGCAATCCCTATAATTTCTGACAACACTTCTGAAACCGAAGAAAGGGACGAATGCTTTCTGTTTGCAGTTTCTAAACAGTCTTAGCGGAATTTTCTAGTCTTTAAAACAAAACTGTCTTAATAATGAACTCGCACTGACATATCCAGCTTGTGCTGATGACGTAGGCCCAACTCACGTGCCAAAACCTCATGATTTTTCAGCAACCTAAACCGCGCAGTCGGCTAAACATAAAAGTACAGGAAAAATAAAGCGTATTTTAGGTTGCATTTTTTTTTAGAAAAATGCCCATAAAGTTTTAAGTAACCTATGATTTAGGGACAAAACTTTCCTGCAAAGGTCTTTATTCCGGAGACGGGGAACTAAATCTCTAGTTATTTAAATGCAAAATTCTTCTTGGAAGTCTCTCGTGGAGATGTCGTGTTTAATCTGGAAATAGTAGAATGTGTGTCAAATTAATGCAAAATAAATTGAACAGTGTCTGACAAACAAATCTCAAAACAAAACAAGAAAATAAAGACTGCATCTTGACTTCTTAGCAATGATTAGACAATAAATCTAAATGCCTAGTTATTTTTGACGTATAGAATTTAAATCTGTTATAATGCGACACTTTATTATTCTGTGGACAATCCCGTCTCTTACAATATGGCCGTCGTGCACTCTTCCCGGCTGTCTTTTGCTTTTGTAGTTTTCTGTTTTCTTAAGAGCGCTATTTTGATTTTAAGAATTCGATTAGTTGCACTTAATTAACATACTGAGTATGAGAATTGCTAATTTGAAAAGGCACGTGAAAATATACTCAAGTGATTAATGTATGCAATAGTGTCATGTGACAAACACGTGACTATAATCTAATTTCCGCATCGCTTCAAGAGTGGCTTTCCGTCAAAGAATTTAACTTTTTGTTAAGAAACAAAATTGAAGTGTTATTTCTTTTGTGCACATTAACTGCTAAATCGCTCATGAACCGAAACGAGTTAGTGAGAAGTTCTAAGAAGTATTGACTGCTAATAAATGACCAATCGTCGCAGGGGTTATACTAAAGCGCCTGGCGGGTCATATTGAAGCACGTGTCATTCAGTAAACGATTGAACAAGACTCGTCATTAAGAAAATGAATGGGTTGTTGATAGATTTGTATGCGGTGAAAAAGTAATGCCAATTCTATCTCTATCTGTACTTAAAGAACATAAAAAAAAGAAAGACTGCAACACGAACTTGGCTAGTCAATATTTGCATGATTCACACTGACAAAAATAACAGAGATCGTCGTCGTGTTCATTGGAGATATAGATGTTTCTTATGAAACTATTCACAGTATATCGTCCTAAGCACGGAAGTGAAACTGCATCGCAGATAGAAGGAAACCCGTGAAATAAACTAACTAAAATCTGTAAACATGGAAATATCACAACATAAATTTGTTTCACACATAAAAGGAATAGTCAGAGCAAATTCCTCTCACATATGTGGGCTGAACATTATTTTTCCATCACCGTAAAACGACAATATAAATTCTCTAGGGAAAATCCGTTTCTCGTCAAAAATCGCAAAAATACATCAAATGAGGGTTTTGGCAAATGCGCAAGTTATCTGGCTAAATTGAACACTACTTTATCTTGAAGTAATCTTCATGCCAGACCGTTTTGGATTTGTTTTCAATATTCACAGTACGGTCGATTTAGGCAATATTTCCTCCATTTCTGCCTTCTAGATGGAGAAAATAGGAATTGATGTCCCTTATCTAAGCAGCCCATCTTTGGATACGTGACAAATGGGTAGAGATGGATAATTCGAAAAACTGAGTGTATCTGCGGACCGCGTTAGCTTATGACTCTCCGTTTCAATAACTCATCTATTTCGTTTTATTCACGACGACCTTTGTATCTCCACGTAGTAACAACACGTGATCCCCGGTTAGTTAACATGTCAAAAGATACGGGATAGTCCTATCGGTGGGAAGTGAAGACAAAATTAATCTTTTGGCTGGACAGACGAAAAATGAATGCAGAATTTCTTGAAGAAATACAGTTAGGACTTTATAGTCGAAGAAATACTTGTGCAAGCTAACTTTAGACAACAATAACACGAAAATGTCAACGTTTGTTTCAGGAACAACACAGAGTCATGTTGACTCTGCAAATAAATTGTATCAAAACGAGGACAGTGATTTTTTGCAATTAAATATGGTTTGAAAAGGCTTCAAATATTCATGACCATTTGTCTCTTGGAAAACAAAGTCACTCAATGGAAAGCCAAAGTAGCTTTATAGTACAATGTCATAAAATGAATGAAATTTTGTTCATGTTTTGAATAAAGATCTACTTCCAGGATTCAACAGGTTATTGGGCATCGATAGTTCAGTAATTAGGTCGTTCGCCTCCGGAACGGGAGGTCCCAGGTTCAAATCCCAGTCCGAGCACGAGGTGTGTTTTAGTCTTCTTAAGGGCAGCAAGTTGCATAACTGTATCCAATTTTTTTTCCAGAAAAAGACAAAGGACAATGTTAAGAAACATCTAACGCCGAAGTTTGAACAGGTTACGGCACAGCGACCTCGCCAGCAATATCGAGCCCGACTATGTGCCAATTGGGCTATAGCCATACATCAAAACAGCTTGTACATGTAACCTTGATACACGTGATCTCGTTGCAACGCACGACTGACAGGTGTTATCTGGAAACAAGTCTGATTATAAGCACGAGATTTATTGTTACGACCGCCACACGGCACTAAAGGCTTGCCTTGGAGGAAAAATGAGATAGTGAGGTGCACGGATAGCAAAGTTTGCTTCTGTGAATTAGGTGAGATATCTCCCAAGTAGAAATGTAATAGCACGGGATCCACATACTGGCATATATCAGATTGTTAGTCATACTCAGTGTAGGGCTCTAACTTTTACAGCCTGTTTCAAGGACTTACAGTTTTAGATGGAAATCTTAACACCCGGGAGTCACAACAATATTTCCACTTAAACATATTTATTTATACAAACCTCTGTAAGAAGCCTCTTAAAGCCACTAAAAGCTATTTTGGTTTGTTTTTTCAGATAACAAAAGCAACCCTCCTAAAGAGACAGAAGGTTTTGCGATGTCTTCCGAATGGCAAAGAACTTCAACCACATGTCTACCAGATAGTAAATCTTGCCGCCATGAGTCAATTCAGTATTCGTGTCCCCAATGGAGTTTGGGAGAGGCATCTTTCAGTTTAAGCTGCATCACAAGGTGTCCGGATACCTACACATTTATCTAGTTTTAAAGTACAGTGAACATCGAGCTTAGGATCAACACACACAAACCCTGCCCACTGGAGCTATAGCAAAGTCTGTCTAGAGTGACAAGCTCTCTGTTTCGTACATTCCTTACAAGACACATTAGTGAGCAGCAACAGCATCTCAGGCAACATGTATGTATGGTCCATTACTTTCGTGCTGCAATATCATACAAGGCATTTCACGATTGGAGGTTTACACCATAGTGTCTGCCCGTTTGACCATTTATAAACTCATATAGACCGCAGGGATTATTATATATTTTGTGGTTTCTTCGTATGTCCTTGGTGCTCTCCATGTGTCCATCTGCTCTGTTGTGAACTTAACATCTCGAATCAAGGACACCGAAACCATGACCTGCGAGTCGTGTACGAATTAACAGTGATTTATAAAAAGAAAACGTAGATTTCACAAAAAAATCAAAGATACACAAAATCGTTGGGAATAGTCAGAAAACCTCTCCTGTATGGCACACCTACCTCCTATATTTCTTTCTATTACGTCTTCAAGCAGCTAGTTGCTCCTGTTGTGGCTTGTCCCTGAACCCCTGGACCCCTAGAAATGAAAGTACTCTGATCATCAGTCGGAAATGCAAACCCTTTTATTACTTTATCCTGTAAAGCGTCATACAGTCAAAATCTATTTAAAAAATGCTTTCAAGAACACGGTAAGAAATGTTGTTTATATGTATATATACCAAAATGATTTATTTATTAACTTTATGTTTTGACGTCTGCGCACTGTTGGTCAGAAATGGAAATTATCAAAGAACAATAAACATGTCACCGCTGATCGTAAATATACAGCTTAAATTTCCTTAGATTGATAAAACATCTAAATCAAACACAATACCCCTAAATCTTTCAAATGTTATGTCATTCTCCATGTTATGTATGTTTTATATTTGAAACATATCTGGCTGGCTCGCCAACTTTGTTTTCTATTGCCCTTCTTATCAGTGTTCGGCGAGACGCAATGACGGCAAAAGTGTGGGCATGTTTACGTTATTTGTACAGGTTCCGAAGAAATGACTTTAAAGCGATATGTGCCAAAGAAATGAGTTATTTTCTGCCGCGATGAAAAGCTTTTGATGCGGGATAAGCAATACCGTGGTGTGTGCGTTAAAGATTGCCCGCTTACTTGACCATTGGACTGGTTGCTGATTCGAGTAATGATTCAACGACAGTATGAACAACATATTCATGGGAATGGGGAAATGGATATTAATCTGATTCAAATCATGAATATCTGACCATTTTCTAAGCAAGAAACTGTATGTATGCCATAATCAACAAAACAAATTGCATATTCTGCGCCCTCTGTAGATTTTCTCCCAGAAAGGGAGAACGGTTACGGTTGTAAGCTTATTTGCTGAATATGCACGTTTTCTGCTCTAATATGGTGCACACAAGTACACTGTTTTCATTGTAGTAGTATAACGACAAGTTGTGTGTATCGTCTTGGCAGAGAATCTCGAGTTTGAGCCTATTCTATGATACTCCGACCAATATAGACTATGATTATGCAGCACATCCGTAGATTGCGATCACAGTCTGCACTCTTATCTAGACGGGGCTGTCAATTTTTGTTGGGTATTCCTATCATCATCGAAAATACTGTCCAAAAATGCAAAATGGACGAGTCTATCACAGGCAATGAACAAAAAAAGATACACTTTCCCAGCATTACACAGTGTATGCCTCTGTAATACATCACTCTATGGTCATGGTGCCTTCCCAGTCTTCTAATGTCAGATAAGATTTGTTTTACTGATCAAGAACTTTATATCCCAATTAGAACAACTGATAAACATCGAGATTATCTGGATAGATTACGCAACATCAACTTGTACATCAGATTTTAATATTTGTCCGCCCGCTAATACACCGAAAACAAATTAGCGCTACGATTTTGTATATTTTTCAAATCATTACCACTTCTTAGAAATTGTCAGTTAATATTCTAAATGGGTTGAGTTAGTGCGTATTTTCGAGGCAGGTACGCATAATGTACGTATAGAATCAGAATTGAAAAATAGTGATGGTTAAATGATGTATAAAAAATTAATATACTTATGTGAAAATCGTTACAGGTCTTACTGGTGCAAAAGTAATGTTTAGAAAAGCTAATACCCCGCCTTAAAGTAGTGGTAGACATTAATAATATTCTTTTTTCATTCAAGACACAAAAATGTATTTTATTTTTCCCTTGATGAAAAAAGCGGGAACGGCGCTCTTCTGGAAAGCTGAGTGCGGGCGTCGGCTCTGCACTTTGAATTTATTTTAGCACATCAATTTAGCGCGGGCGAGCTATTAATCAAAGTTACAGATCGGAGCGTGTTTTCTAGAGATAAGGAACCATTTTCATATCAAATCTTATCAAAATTCCATCCAAGATGAGAGATTGACAACAACCATTTACTGCCTTAGCATGTAAATAAAAAACTTGAGCGCAACTGTTCTCCGTGTTTTTGAGGCAAAATTAAATGTACAAAAACGCATTCTTTGAGGTAATTTTTCATGTTCGTATAGCAGCGGCTCTGTTGGACAAGCAGGCGTTATCAAGCTGTAGATATCAGGCGCTGATAAGTTTTGATATAAATCCATATCTTATCTTAGTTAATGTTCAAGTTTTAATGGGTGAAGTTATGATTACGAAAGTTAAATTACATACTCCAACCGTGCGCCGGAGCTGCTTTGTATCCCAGTATGACAGGGTCGGACCGAATCGTGCGAAAAATGATAAATTGTGAAAAATTCTATAAATCACGACACTGGATATAGCGATAATACCACACAAAAATAAATAAATGATCGAACCCAGATCACCGCAAATTTTGAAATATAATTGATGGGGCATGTCTTATTTTTGTCCCTATTTTTCTTTCCTATAAATCAATTTCAGTTTAATATAAATAATATTTACCCCCTATAGCTGAAACTGTTGAAAGTTAAAGGTAAAGATAAATAAGACATTTAATAAAAATACAAGTGATAAGGTAAGTGAAGAGAATACTTGAAATAGGGGGTAATATAGCTGAAAAAAACTTCAGTGTACCCGGGTTATATGCTTGACAGGACGGGTAATACCGCAACTAACAACACGCAAAACTAAAAATAGCGGAATTTGGAGTTTTGGAAACCAGAACTAGGTGTACTACGTTTTTTCATAACTTTTCAATCCAACGTGCATAATGACAATACAAAAATAAATCATAAAAAGCGTTCTTCCCTGGTACCTGAAAGGGGGGAAAGTTTGTCAAGTGGAGCAGAACTTTGTTTTCTCCAATTAACGTCAATCAAGTATGGAACCAGCAACCGGAACACGTGATTATGATCGATATCATTTCGAGGCTGATGACGGATACATCACGTACCGTAGCAAACAATTTTCAAAACAGAAACGAATTTGTGAAAAGAACTATTTTGACAATGGAAAGAAAGGAAAAACAACTGTTATGTCCATTTCTTTGATAATTTATCGTGAACTAGTATATACACACAAATATTGCACACATAAGAAAGAACAGAATACGATATTAAAAATTGAGCTAAAACGATTTTTTTTATCTATTTCTATTGTTTACTTCTGTTCAAAGAAACTTGCGTTTAATAAGACATGTGTATGGGCGGGACATAGAACCTGGTCGATTGTAACCAGTGGGTGCATGATGACAACAGCTTGTTCAAATTGTATTGTTTAGTTATGAACAGTTTTGTTCAAGTCGATAAAAGAGACAAAGATGAAAAGACTGACCACGCCTCA
>JAUMHA010400571.1:0-11272 GCA_032359765.1 Saxidomus gigantea | reverse complement strand
ATATAGAATTTATACAGTATTATAACGTGAAATTAACGTCAAATATTTAACCTCAATTCTTTTGGGTAGTGAAAAATCTTAAGTTAAACGAGTCCCGCTCTGTTAACCGCCATTACAAAACCAAATAAATATGTCTTGCGGGAAGGTGTAGTTTCGGCACCCGAAGGAATTCAAACAACAACTTCCAGATTTAGCGGGTTGTGCGTGTTTTAAAGAGAATATAAAAAATTAATACATGACACTGGGATTTATACAAAAAGGTTACTTCAATTGAACTTTCTGCTTGCATATTTGCTTAAAATTTTCATTACGTGACACGGGAATACAAATGCTGTGATAGGAAAAGTGAAATGCACATAAAATAAGCGCAAAATGTGATTAAAACTGCCCTTGAAATTTGTTTTTACTTTTTATGCATTGCATATTAATGATGCATGTTTTAGAGATCTTTCGCATTGATTTTCCAGATTTAATTGTCAGTACCAGATTGAAACTGCTTTAATGAAATAACAACGGTTGTATTTAAATGGTACTGAATCAATGATTGAAAATATCACGAGTAAGATCTAGCGTCCTATGATTATATTCCAAACATAGTATAATATATCAAGGGTTGTATTTAAATTTATTCAAAATAGAAACATTGACATCCGACGCATTATCAATATTTTTATTCAACGTAATGCTTTTCTCATTTGTAAGGCTAATATTTGCATTAATGGCGCGAATACGGTATTGGTACCGAAAACTCTAGTTCAAACAATCATAACATAGTAAATACCCCCCGAAGGCCTACTTAATCGCGGCATAAATACCAGAACCATTCATATTTTTTATGATCATCACCCACTAAAGTATACAGTCTGTTAGTATATCAAATAGCTTTCACTACACTTAGACACCTAGATTTCTAATGTTGTTAGAATCTAATTTATTCCCGGCGACTTGATGCTCGATAAGTATGACTTTCGTTTCCGATTTGGTGACAGAGAGCTTATGGTGCTATCATTTTAGAGGTTCTCTACAATCCTTTCTGAGATTTTTGAAAGGCGGCCCAATGAATAACACATTACGCGTAAAAGTAATGATAGAAACTAATTATTGAGTCTGGAATAGAACTCCCGCAGGACCCGACTCGTATAATATAATCTCTATATTTACAAAATAATCCGAGTTCTTTGAGCGCATGATCCAGATTGCTTTGAACAAGAATTAAGATGCCGCCCAATTCTTGAGAATATTTATGTAAATAGCAATTGCACACAATGAATACATAACATTTTACACATTAAACAGGATTACGATAGTAGGCTGCTATTACACAACCATTTATTGTTGATTGCATTCAGAAATTAAGACATTTTTATTAACAATAAATATTGAAAAACAGTTAATAAGGCATTATCTATTTGTCTAATCACCAATTTTAAACGCTAATAGCATGTAATTGAAAATATTTTTAAGTTTTAGTCTTGCTTGGGCTTAGTTTTTATCCTTTCCCGCCATACACAAAGTCGGAATATATTCGTAACAGCAGTACTTGAGACTAAAGACTGAAACGCAGCGCGTTTTTTCATATTGTACTCATACCTTTGTTCCATTTTTAAACACAGCGAGAGCATATTGTATGACATCACTTAGTCTAACGGTAACAATTTCAAATTTGTATCTATAACTATTAGATGCTATTAGTACGTATGTACAATTGTTATATCATTCAATTGTTCATGTACGAAGTTTGACCCTAGTACGTAAAGGTAAAAAAGTACTAGAGTATTATATACATATAGTTACCAAGCCGGTCCTTTGTTTTATCTAACATGATCTAAACCAAATATATGTGCATGATGATGATGCAAGTACGTACGTTTCTTCTTTTAAGTGTTGGACACTATGTCCAAAGATATAAATTACATGTATAGTAGTCATGATTATAACAATTCAAACAACATGTTTGCTTAAAAATGGTATGAAGTGTGTCTGTCCTAGTTCCGGTAGAAAGTTGTGTGATTCAGATGACACATTTTCCGCTATGTGTGTATTTTAGAGTAACTGTGAATATACGCCTAGTATGCTGTAGCAACACGGGCATTGTTGACACGATGCACGAAGCAGAAAGCTCAGACAAGCCGTTAGATAATATATGTATCTTGATTTCTAAAAACAGAACGAAGATATGACGAAGTGGTTTCCATGACAATAGAAATTATCCCTTAATTTTCACTGAAAACATTTCGTCTCTATCAAATTTATGTTAGGCGCCGTAGATTGACATTACTTAATTAGCTTCTAATCAAAGTGCTTAAGACGGTAACATAATATTAAGTAAAATATCTCAACAATGCACCTTATTCTGGTTCGTGTTTCCATATTATATCGAGTGATTATTTTGTTTTTAATCCATTTTACGGCAAAGTTTTCAAAACTTATTAAGTACAAATATACTTCACATAAATATAGACTATTTTATACAAATATATACAACTATATCGGTCACACCGTGACATAAAATACAGTCCAAATACAGATACAAATCCAATATCGGTACAATGTAACATATGCATGTCGCATATATTTATTCATGCCAGGTGTTACAAGAGAATGATGGCGCCTTTGAACATTTAATCATGCCGTGCTGTACAATAAATTGTTTTATATATACCTTTACTAGTTCTATTTGTATTGTATTGGACTACATGCATTCACATGCATCAATCATGCTACACCATGATTCAGAGCCGTATGCCGAACACATGACGCACTTTTTAATCCCTGTTTAAGAAAGGTAAATAAATTCTAAACACACGATTACGTATCTGTTTAGAACATTTTGTATATTCTTACGGACAACGATGTTAAACTTATGTGAAATGAGCAAGAGTTGATTGAGATATTTGATTCGTATGTGTTGTACGACCAGGGTATGTGCCGGCATGTCCACCTCAAACCTTAACCGTTACTACGTGCATACAATTGAATAAAAACCGACAGAACGTGTTTTACTAAAACTGATAGCAATGCATTAAACTTGATGAAAATATCATTCCGGAAGGACAAGTGGTAGTATTAGAGGCAAGGGATATATACAATTCAAACTGTAAAATATCTCCTACTAATTTCCATTCGTCTAGTTCCTTCTTTAATAGTGATGTTCATATTACACCGTTCCATTGTAACAATAACTGGATCAAATGTTCTTAATGGCAAAACTAGTCATGTTAGGCAAGCACAACGACGTTAAAGTCGAGTGGTCCTCTTAGCTGCTTAACCGCGACATAAAGAGAAACAAACATAAGCTAAAGCAACATTTATAGTCCCGAAGCGGTTAATGTCTTAAAACAACCTTGTTCTGTTCTCAGGAAAAAAACAATTCTTATTTGATACTTTCTATATGTTTTAAGAAAAGTGATATAAACAGTACATTTTATAAGTTATAACAGAAGTCTCATTTCTACCACAGATGTCTGCAAAAGGTAGTTAAACACTTGTGAGTAAAGAAAACTATGGAAGGTGTTAAGAAACCAGTATTTGTTGGATATTCATAGGTATTCAAAGACATAAAGATAACAATTTAACTACAACAGTCAGCAGGTATTTCACATAGCATATCAGCTGCCGCGTCACCTTCACGACCACTTTATCTTGCAGTATAAAAACGTATATGTTTGTATGTTACAGTTCAACTAAGCTAAAGAAAACAATTTTCTGTAAATATACCAATTATTGCAGTGTAAGTTGTATTTCAAATAAATGTGCGATCAAATAGACGCTGCCAAACGCTGTCACTAAATGATTTCATATTTTTACAAAATATTGAATGAGCAAAGAAACAAAATAATCAAACCAGGTCTCAATAAGATTGATGTACATTATTTTACGGACACAAATTTCGTTTGTAAATCATCAACGAACATTATAATGAAACAGTACAAAGACAGGGCTCTTGTGAAAGACATTCTTCGTTGATTGTTAACAAGAGGTTTGTACATAACCTGTAGTGGATGGTCATTAAAAAGTTGTTAATGGCTTATCATAGGCGTCAGAATATGAAGGTTAATAATTTCATCAAAGTCAAACATTAGGAGATAATATCGCTTCTTTACGAATAACTGTTGATTCGAGCTTCCCCTCATAGTAGTTTAGACTAATTCACCTAAATAATACGCGTGGCTAACATTAAGCTGATATTTATCCTGATATTGGCGGTTCCATAAGTTATCAATTGATTCTAAGATTTTGAAGTCAAAAGTATCCTCATTTGTTACTTATGCAGACTGTGTGAATGTCGTAAGGGTTTGTCCAGCTATTCATTTAAGACTTGCAATGTTTCGAAATCTTTTTTTTCAACAAGCTTTATACGATATGTTTTTCATGACCTTTGTGGCTTTCGAATCCATAACCTTGATACATGTACATTATTTACCTTGATTCTTTTATATTTCCTTCCATAGGTTTTTGTATTCAATTTAGTATCAGTATTTATTTTGTTTTTTTCCGTTGAATTAACAAAGATTGGGGGTTTTCACTCTGGTACATATCAAAATGCTTTCTCGCTCACCTATTTAGTAATTGAATGCGAAAATATCAGCATGAGGGTAGAATGAATATTAAAGCGATATTGTTCAGCAATCACTCGTTCGATGAGATACGAGTCATCTAGTCACGACAGAATGAACATGTCAAAACCCTCTCTCTCTATCATTAATATATTTTGCAATAATTAAGATTTGTTTGCTGTGATTTCTGACGTAGTTTACGGAAAATGTCCTTACTTCTTATTACAAGCCAAATAAGAGCTAAACAAAACAATACAATATGGAACATTTGCTTAAATGTGTATGATAACATGTTATAATACACATTTAAGCAAATGAACATTAATGAACAAATGTCTCGGCTTTAACACCTGTTTTATTAATGTGAGGAGACAGTCTGTCACATTCGTTATAATTTTACACGGCGGGGAGTTGTAACATATTTGCGCGGAGGTTTTACCAATTCTTTAAGAATAAGGACGGGAGTGATGTTGGGGTCATTTTATTTAACAGAATATTGAGTTGTGTCACCTTTTAAGGCTTTGTTTGTGAAATATAATTATGGTGTTGGTTTGTAATTGTCCTGTTTGATTTATTTGATATGCTTGCTATATTTGTCAGATGTTTTGGATATACATGTATCGAGTAATCTGTATGCTGTCTTGTTTTATATTTCTAGTACATGTTGTGTATTTGGATTAGATCGTGAAACCGTGATTTGTTTCTAGTGATCTCCCTTTCTTAATGACTGATGCGGAATGCACCATACACAGACATATTCTCTTCATGTCTCTTATACAGTTACGCCGCTAACACTCACACTATCTGCATGCAAATCAAACAAATATTGCGTATGCATTTATGCTAATTGTGTTTACTTTTTAACTAATTACCGTAAGCACTGTTATCTAGACATCTGCTTATTTTTCCTATTATCTTTTGTAAGAGTATTTATACGTCCTATGTCAGTTTCTTGCGGTAAATGGGATCGTTCGGTACTTCATTATTCCTTTGCATGCAAGGATTATTATTTACGTAGTTTATCTACGTCTTGTCCATAACTCGAAGTCATCTCTCAACTTTTGCCTGATCTTCTCACTGATCTGCTACTAATAGCTTTACAGATACGTTAACCATTGATTAGACAGTAAGACAACAGAGCATCCCTGTAATAAGAAGAAACTAGAATCGATATGCTTATGCAAACGTTTATTAGTGATACGAACCGTCTTGGTCTCTTAAGTTTGATAGTAAAGAGTGAGAAAGTAGTCAGGAAGGAGAAGAATGCAGAAATTAAATATATAAAAACTAAAACACAAAACGCCACGACTGACAATTTGGCGTACTTTTTGTCCTTTGGAGCAGTATTTCTAAGATGAACGATATAGATTTTATATCATTATAAGAAGCAACTTTAAACATATTTTGATACTGAAGTCATAGATTTTCGCATTTCGATTTGTTAGTTTTGTTAATTTCCTAACGGTTGCACTACTTTAAAAACTCGCCTACGAAAACAGACTCTGTAAAACTATGTGAAAGCGATTTGATTTTTTTAATAGCGTGTCGTGGCGAATGAGATAGATCAAACACGCAGACGTCTGAATATTAGACATAACAAACCACTCTCGACACCATAACTTAGTCTTGAAACCTCGTATATTTTTTATTTCGGGTGATTCTGTTCGAACAAGCGTACCTTACTATCATTAATACGCATTAAGCCACATAAAACATTTATGTTTTATAACTATATCTCCGGAAGTTTTATCACAAAAGATAAAAACATTTTCAAATTTTCAAAAAAATTAACCGATAATGCATTTTTCAGGCACGATAGCAATGCTGAACTCCATTTGCAACTTGATCCGTAGCCAAAATCCATTATCTCATTTTAAGGTCTCTGTATACCAAATAAACATTTAAAAACTCGTTTTTTAAATTCATATATTCCACAGAATAATAACAACTTAGTGAGTATGAGTTTCAATGAAATAAAACTAAAAAAAAAAAAATATTATGATATTTTAAAATAAGTCTTCAAATTCAATTAATGAAGGAACAACATTTTATTTCTGATAGAGTTGTGGTATATGAGGAGTCTTTTTTCGAGAGGTTTTTAATTTCGCTAATTGTCGTGAATGAAACACTTTGCGATTTCATTAGACTCGTTTAAATAGCAAAACAAACAATGATAAGATACAAAATAGTGCTCGCCAGCAAATTAAAAAACTCGCGAATACATAGAAAATTGGAAAATCGCGAAAATAAAAAACTCGCAAATATAAAGATTAAAGACTTGTTACGCCGGCACAGATGTCAGCAAGTCACTCTCTACAAATAACCTGCCTGATGTAGGGTAAAATATTCATAAATAAAAAGTCACATCACATAAATTCAATTTTAAAGACTCAGAACGAAATATTTCCCTCAATTGAAATCAAAAGTTATACCATGTGGAACAGTATGTGCTTCAAACCGCAGTTCCTCAAACATCCCTTAAAATTTGAGAGTTATATTATAGTTAGGAATTGTTATACTACAACAGATAAAGGCTTAAAAACAACAAAGAACGCTTTGCAAAACGTGCACGTTATAAGTACTATATTTTGTGTATTAAGTTTCTTCTCTTATTGACTGAAATAGAAATGCACCTAACGAATTAGATGGAATTTCAATATTAGACTTGAGTCACCTGATATAGATAATTTCGTGGTACATTATATTACACTACATTCGATTGGAATACAACTCGTCGCAAGATTCTCACTGATTGACTGTTATTTGGTTATTATTCATTGATGATTAGACATCTTTATTGAATGTCCCTCTTATATGTTTGACCTTTTCAAGGAGAAGAATTCAATAGGACAGTTTTTAATTCTAATCCTTTTATACTGTCATGTTGTATGGACTAATTATAACATGTCACATATATATGAATGTGGTTATAACATATGTTTAAACTAAACTTGTGTCAGTCAATTCAAACTGTAATCTAACGTAATGATTGTGTAACATGTAAAAGCTACTTATAACGTGCAGTTGCATAAGTCGGTTTTCTACAGTGGTATGCATGAGCTATGGGTGTTATTTGCTAAAACATATTTTCACAGTCAGTTACAAATACACTGATGCCTATCATCGTTTTATAGCTAAAAGTGTTAGTGTATTACAAGGTTTATGTTTGTAATGAGAAAAGCAATAATGTCTGTGCTATGCATCTGCAACAGTCATGCAAGTGGGGTATATTTCGACGAGAAAACTTATACGTTTACCTCTCAATTACAAAATACGTTCGTCCTTTATAATATGAATGAATTTCTAAAATATTTACTCCACTTCTGACACAACAGTGGTGTTTATAAATAAGATTTTATTTTCATTTTTGAAGATTGTTGTTATTTGGTTGTGTCTACTGTGTTTGTTGTATTTATAACGATTTTCATTGTTGTTCATGCACTTACTTTTTTAGGGAAGGGTGTGGGGGCAATAGAGGTAAAACATGTAATATAGCATATGGATAATTTCTGAATTCGAAATGTAAAATAGGTAGTTTCTCATAGTCTCTTTTAACTTAAATATGGGTGGCAATTTACATGTACTATTGTATAAACAAAACTGTGATACTTTGTATATTATTTTATATGCACTGTGATATAAACTATGATAAGTACATTGATGAGACTGAAATAAACTACATTCGACTGATCACTTTAAAAAACTATTGGAAAAAAAATGCAACAAACATCAATGCAATTCTAAAATACGTTGTAGACAAGTTCAGAGATAAGTGTCTACCAATGAATATAAACAAGCGAACATAAGAAACCTGTCGCAAGTTACTTCTGTTGACGCGGGATCTTTAACGGTATGGATATATAAGGGGAGCGATGGTGTATAGGTTAAGGTGTCTGCCGCTCATTCTGGTGGTTGCGGGTTCGAGCCATCTAGGGTCACGACCGTACATTCTCGTATGACACCAGTACTGGTATATCCAAAAAGCAGACTCGAGAGTGACTCGATAAGCTATAAGCTTTCTTCATAATCAAGCTAAAACAAATTAGTACAAATGGTATAAATCTGGTTATTTGGTACTAGCGATTGGCAGATCTAGGAAATACATGTATCTGTTCGGTGCCTGCAGTGGAGTAACGACATAAGTCTTTGTTAGTAGAAATATTTTGTAGAAAGCCAAGTTAGATTTATACTTGGGTATATTATGGTAAAGTTCGCCGTAAAATATAACAATTCACATATTCAAAAGTAGAAGTTTGCCCAAAAGATCATTTCCGATGGATGTCTTGGTTCACCTTTACATTTTGGTCGATTAGTAGCTTACTGTCAAGTTTGATATTACCTGTGCATTTTAGTAACACAGTAGTGCAACCAAAGGTCAATGATAATATATTTCTGTTCAGATAGTTGCCCAACATAGAAAACTATATACGTTTATATCTATCACCACAACACAATTTAAATTAAGGGTCAATAGATTATTGTTGTTAATAATTTTTATCATTTTTGTTTGTTATATAGGAAGATATTATTTGTCATGGTAGTACTTGATATGTCCGTGAAAAAATGTACATTGATATAAACAAAAAGTCACTAACAACATGAACTGACGAAATATAGAACGAAGCTCATATTTTTTTTAAAAGCACACGCATTGTTATATTTCAGTCAGGGACTATACACGTACGATTTTAAATTAAGTTGCAGCTGAATGATTATATGATATGTTTTGACGCGGCCATTTCTCTTGTTTTCAGTTACTTCATGTAAGGATATGACGTTCAAAAAAGACTCTTATAGAAACGTTTTTGCTTCTAAATAATTGTAGTTGACAATCTGTTAAGTATGTTTGGTGAAAATACTGTCTTAAAGCATTTTCCAATTCGCTAGCTACAAATAGATTTCTTAGAAAAGATTAATGCCAGAATCTACTTTTAGCAATTCAGTGAGAGACATCCACCAGGCAGACTCCTCTCAAATATCGTTTTACAAAACATGAAGGAGAATAGTAGAGACATATGTAGTTGTCAGGCAACGGAGCGCGTCAGATGCTTCTAAAGTGTTTGTACTTCGCCCATCAGACAAAAATATATAAGAAACTTTACACCTTTATCGCTATTTTAAGCGCGTCTATGCACGAATATGACAGATATTCTCAGAACCAACTATTGTTCAGCTGAGTACATTAAGCGTCATCGTCTGAGTATATTGTTTTCCTACAAGAAAGATAGACTAAACACATGCAATGTTCATTTCAGTGTAACAAGTTTGCAAATGACTTTTAGGCAATACTTTACGCTGGCCTCCCTTAATTTGGATAAGAACGGATACTTTCCTCGAATGCAAAAATCTAACCATTTCGTGGGAGGTTGATGTTTTGTATGAAAAAATAAGAAAGCTTTAGGTTCTGAAGCTATCAAATTGATAGACTCGACTGAACAAAAGTACCTTTTTTCCTTACAAGTCATTAGGTGCTAAAGCTAGAATAAGTGTGAACAATAAACTAACAAGGTGCCATTTTCTTTTTTTAAGTTTAACCTTCATCTTTACCAACAGTAAATATATGACTCAACACAACATTTTACACAAACAAAGATTTATTATCTAAACCTGATCTATAAAGCATTCTTAGTATTTAGGTGTATTACTCTAACTTGGACAGACTTTTGTATCGAACCTACATAAGTTTGCTACCGAATTGACTGCCTGCAATGACTATTGCTGTGGTTAATACAGTTGTGTGCTATAATCCATCGAACTCTGGACTCGGCTAATGTCACTTTATTTGCTTTAAATAGTTATGTGGTGTATTGCGAATATTCTGCATACTTCAATTGCAGCACTACTTTGCTTTGATCTTTAAGCTCTAGCCATTAAGATGCTTTCGGTACCACTGTGTGCAGTTTAAAGTATCATAAATGTAGCGCACACACCTTCAAAGAAAACACGTTGAAC
The DNA here is from genome assembly GCA_032359765.1 of Saxidomus gigantea. Taxonomy (NCBI): domain Eukaryota; kingdom Metazoa; phylum Mollusca; class Bivalvia; order Venerida; family Veneridae; genus Saxidomus; species Saxidomus gigantea. The sequence goes on along the minus strand of JAUMHA010400571.1, from coordinate 764 downwards.
TTTACTACAACTACTGTTTATTTTAATCCATATCAATCATTAATAGACTATATTACCGATATCACTTTAGCAAATTAAACTTGTGTCTGATAACACGCTTTTCTGGGTTTTTCTCCTAACTTCTAGAAAATCCAATATGATCTTCTGGAACTATAATGAATTTAGGAAATGGAATCTATTATCTCTACATTAACGGTTCTCATATATGGCAACGCTTAGGGAGACCGTTATACTTGCTACTGTTTTAATATTGAAGGTCATACATCATAGTTAAAATAACTACATGTAGTCATAAATGCACATGAAATTCAGTTAAATTGTAAAGAATTGATAGGTTATATTACTTTTATTGCCTTTTCTGCTGTAAATAAAATGTATCTGTTCTTAATAGGAAGTTAAATAAAGTCAAACAAATTTACAAACAAAATACTTGAATTGCCCTGCCATTCGCAAAGTCAAAATACAGTTTATATACTGGACAAATAAAAACACAATAAGCAAATAAATGGATTCCTAACTATTTCCTGATCATGTGGTTCGCAATAGATTATGACACTGTTGTAAATAGTTTACTCTCATACTTTACTTGTCGTCCTTAAATAAGAATTATAACATAAGCGGCTGTGTTTCCTATATAAACATAATAGGGAAAAGCCTGTATTTTATTTCACTATAAAATACAGCACGTTTTTCCAAGGACGACGTGCCTTAAATGACGTAACGACGTGACGTATGTAAACAAGTGCGTCCAATCGTATCTCGCG
>JAUMHA010400549.1:0-11273 GCA_032359765.1 Saxidomus gigantea | reverse complement strand
AAATATTTTAGGCGGTACGAGATAGAAACAAGATCTGGGGAATAATTAAAACTGGAAGTAACCAAGACGGTCATGCTGCACAACCAATTACAGCTCCATCTGGGGATCAACAAAAAGAACTTATGAAGAAACTTTACACTTTGCATAGAATAGACCCTACACGACTTCAGTACATTGAGGCGCATGGTAATCTTTGATTGTCAAATACATTTGAGACAGTTCAGCAATGAAAATCATTTCCATTCGTCAACGCTATAGAAAAGAAACCGTTTAGTAAGTCCTGTGTCCTGGGTTGCAGGGAGATCCGCCTCCGTAGTTGACTCTCACTGATTTAGGATTAAGGGGAGGATTCGAGCCCAACATTGAATTAACTATTACGGTTGAGTTAATTCTGACAGTGGTCCCTCCAAGGAACTATGGTTAGGTAAACTGTCAACCTTTAAATAATTGAAATACTGCTGACCACCCAAAGAAAACGAAAGAAGACTGAAAGAATGGTCAAATTCAAATCAAATTAAAACAAATTCGAGGACGAAACGAACGTATTTGAAAGATGCTTTTAAAGGACTACTTAACTTAAACTTGACTAAAAGTGCACTGCGTATACACTAGCTTAAAACCTGGTACATTGTATTCACTTCAAGTAAACATCAATTGCACCTCAAAATGCAGTTGCAGTGAAGTACATTGTAGAAATGAAGATATTAAATCTTTTGGGGTGGTTGATATACATGTACGTATTTTGCTGATTTAAGAAAAATGACATCAATAATACATGTTCTAGCTACTTATGTTTTTATTAATTTAACGGTTAAACGTTTCTTTTAAATTGCTTAATGGTATGATACTTTTAAATTATTTAAAAGTAAAATGTCAATATTTATTCTTTTGTTTGTTTTCATCAGTCTGAAATCGCATCATTTGAGATAAATGCGTATATTACAGTTTTCATTACTATTTAACAAAATATCTTAATTATGGCTGCAAAGATAAAAATGCATTTTATAATCGATCCGAATGTGTTACATGTTACTTAGACAAACTGATGGTATCTTTAATATTCTTATGTTTAATAAGGAATTTCATTTTCGTGTCTCGTTTTATTTATTATAGGACAAATTTAAATACAAGTTAAACTAGTTTTTTAAAACATATAACATGCTACTACAGAACAACAGGTCCAAAAGGGCCAGTATCGCTCTATTTGACTGACTTGACTGGTTATGTGAAACTCTTTTGGAATGTTATCAAGGAAAAGCTAAGAGAAGTCGCTGTGACCTTGACCCACTGACCCCTAAAATAGTAGAGATCATCAAATCAGTAAGACCGACTATCCTATGAGGTTTCAAGACTGTTGTTGATAATAAGATCTCAAAATTCTGAGCAGAAATGATTTGGGTCACCTTGACCTTTGAGCCACTGACCCCGAAAACTGTAGGGATTATATACAGGTTGCATGCAGCCTTCTGAGTAAGTTTTATGAAAGACAAATAGAAAGAACTAACGGAGGTCACTGTTTGACCTACTGACCCCCAAAACAGTAAGGATTATCTACTCAGTAAGACCAATAATTCTAAGAAGTTTGAAGACATTGAATGATATAAGTATCAAGATATTGAGTGGAAAATATTTTCAAAGTTTGAGTCACTGTGACTATGACCTTGACCCATTGACTTAAAAAACAATAGTAATCATCTACAGGTTGCAGGCAACTTTCGGAGTAAGTTTGATAAAAGTTCTATAAAACTGTAAAACTGTTACATGTAGAGCGTTATCAGGGAAATGATAACGGAGGTCTATGTGGACTTGACTTTTGACCCACTGACTCTAAAAACAGCAGGGGTCATCGTTTTGTTGCAGGCAACTTTCATGGTAAGTTTGATGAAAGTTGAATGAAAATTGTGACATGTGGAATGTTATCAAAGAAACGCTTCTAGAGGTCACTGTGACATTGACCTTTGACCGACAAACCCCAAAAAACTATAGCGATCATCTACATATTAGAGGCAACCTTCTGTGCAAGTTTGATGAAAGTCAAATGAAATTGATGACCTGTAGAGTGTTATTAAGGAAATGTTAACGGACAGACGAACGGACGGACAACGGATAAATCACCAAGCATAAGCTAAAAAGGACACATTGTGACCTTTTGTTTTAAAATTTGTTTTTTATTACTAATGATAACACATGGCAACGAGTTTGAGACCTAAATTTATCAATCGCTTTTTGAAACAATGATTTATTCATATTTGTCCTGTTGGCAAGAAAACAAGTTATTGAATATAATTGTCTGAAAGCCTTTTCAGGAGTACCTCTGACCTAAGTACTAAGTTGTAATCCAACAACTAAATTATCTTAAAAACTACATTGCAGCAGGTTTAATTATTAAATAAGATACCGAAGGCATTATACTAGAGTTTCCGGTCATAGAATATATCTAACAATCACGAAAGTTTATTTATTAACAGGCACTGGTACTTCAGTAGGTGATCCAACAGAGGTTAACGCTCTCGGTAGTTTTATAGAATCATATAGGTCAAAACATCCATCCGATGAACAATATTCACACAGCAACATCTACATTGCCGAAAAATCATTGTATAAAGAGAACAATGTCGATCATCAGAAGGACAATGTTACTACAAGTGAAGATAAATTCCAGGAGAAAAAAGCAATTTTAATCGGATCCGTGAAGTCAAACATCGGTCACCTAGAATCTGCTGCCGGTGTTGCTGCACTAATTAAAGTACTTCTGATGATGGAATATGGCAAATATGTACCAAGTCTTCATGTGAAAAAAGACAAGTCAAACATTAATAGGAAATTAGCATTAGACACATATGGTCTTGACATATCTCTTCAAGTTGCTGATTGGAGACCAGATTCAGAAGGAGACAGGATATGTTGTATCAACTCTTTTGGATTTGGGGGATCCAATACACATGCTATTGTCATACAAAAAGGACACTGCTTCAAACCAACAGAGCGAATGTCCGATAACGTCACTGATAATCAGTATAAAATTATTTGTATATCAAATACGAGCACCAGCTCATTAAAACGCAAGGTGGAACTATTTAATCAGGATTTATCTGAAGATGAATACGACTCGGCCCTGCATAATATATCATTTACATCTATTTTCAACCGAGATCATTTCACTTACCGTACACTTCTGTTTGGAAGAAATACCGAAGAAATAAAGAAGCTTGCCAAATACAAGATTGAACATATTGGTGAAATTGAGACAGCAAAAAAGATACGAATAATATTTGTCTTTTGTGGAGTTGGAACGACATGGAAAGGCATGTGTAGAGAAATGATGAGCACACAGACGGTATTCAGGGATACCGTCAATAGCATTGATACTATATTGAAACCACTTGTCGGCTGGAGCATTGCTGAAAAGTTTCAAGATGACAGTAACTATGATGATCCATTTGTTAATCATATAGCAATTTTTTGCACTCAGGTAGCTTTGTTTGAACTTTGGAAGAGTTTTGGCATTTGCCCTCAAGCTATTGTTGGGCAGTCAGTAGGAGAAGTTGCTGCTGGGTTTGCATCCGGGTCTTTACATTTGAAAGACGCTGTCAATGTTATTGTCCATCGGTCAGAGATATTAGCCAAAGTTACTGGTGGCAAGATGATGGTAGTTGGAAATATAGCTGTTGATGCATTAGAATCTCTTTGTCGAAAGTACAGTCACCGCGTAGCTATAGCAGTTTATAGCAGTCCGGTATCATGTACGGTTTCGGGTGACGCTGGTGCTGTTGACAATCTCAAGGCAGATTTAGAAGACATGAATAAAAACGCAAATGCCGGCATTATAATCACACCCCTTCATGTACAGTGTGCCTATCATAGTCATCACATGGAGGAATGTTCCAGTGAAATTGAGAATAAACTGAAGCCAATCGAGAAAGGAAAACGGATGATAGATCATTTTTCGACAGTGACCGGAAAGCTAGCAGAGGATAATGAGTTCCTAACTGGACAATACTGGGCGAAAAATATTCGGAAACCTGTCCTGTTTTTGGATGCTATTCTTCGGTCAACAGATGAAAATGCAACAAATGTGTTTGTAGAATTAGGACCAAGACAAGTCCTTCGGGCACATTTGAAAAACATCTTGGGTAAAAACCTGAAAGGTATAAGTCTTCCTTCAATGAACGCACGAAAAGAATGCGAAATTATCTATGCTTCCTTGAGCAAACTTTTCGAACTGGATGCTGATATCAATTGGAAAGGGGTCGTTCCTACTGAAGGTCATATTGTACCTATCCCGAGGCACGTATTTCAGAAAACAAAGGTTCTACATATACCAAAACGAAAACAATTGACTTTGAAAGGCATTCAAAACCGCGCTGATTCACACATGTTTCTTAGACGTAGTAATGATTCTACAGTAGACTTTAAATTGCATTTAGACAAAGAAGCAGCACCTTTTGTATACGACCATTTCATGTACAGAAATGTGCTTGTACCCGGAGCAACGTACATAGAAGCAGCCTTTGAGATTGGGCATCAGGAAACTTCATTGAATGTGTTAGAAATGAGTATCTCCATAGAGTTTATACATACACTTATGCCTAAGAACGACAAGCACTGCCAGGTAGATGTCGAAGTGGTAACCACAGCGCCAGATGAAGTTCAGTATCACGTCAAGCAAAACGCAAAACGTCTTTGCCAAGGGAAAATAGTGTCTCGTACGGAGTTTGAGAGAAGACAATTCAATGTTCAAAGAATTAAAGGCAGGTGTAAAACACACAGAACAAAAGAAGAAAATTATGAATGCTTAGACAAATTGCACTTTCAATATGGAGAATCACTTCGTGTCATCGAACAGTCATGGTCATCGGATTTTGAATGCGTAGTAGAACTTAAAATACCTGACTCAGTACTTGGACAAAGAAAAGTAACACATATGCATCCGTCCGTTATAGATGGATTGTTTCAAATTGCAGGTATATTAGGAATCACAGGCACAGCTCTTCCAAAAGGAGTTGCTTCATTTTTGATTAACGGACCCCCGCAGAGAAATATGCTCGGATATTCTCAGTTTGTCAAATCAACCCCAACTGGAAACCACTACAATATTTTCCTGCTTTGTCCGGATGGACATGTGTTGGCAGAAGTTTATGGTTTTTATATGAAATCTGTAAAAGACGGACCAGAAAATGTACAGAACTTGAGATACTGTCTTAAATGGCATGAATTAAAAATACCTGAAGGTTTTGGCCAGACTCAACAGAAATCACCAAAAAGCAGACACCTTGCCATTTTTGGCTGTGAAAGGTTCTTTTCTCTCTTCAAGCCTTTCACAGAGAAAGGTTCGTACTTTTTTGATATAGAAAAGAATAGCGACATAACCAGACAAGCTTCAAGTCTGATAGAAAAAACTGATTCCGTAATTTTTGCACCTTCCTATCATATTCAAAAGATAAGCAGGGAAGGCTCGATCCTGTTTGAGTGTATAAAGAAGTCTTTTATACATCTTTCCAATTTATTCGGAATGTTGCGTGAAAAAAGTACAAATGTACCTGTTTTTGTTGTAACCGAAAACGTCATTGGTCTGCGAAAAACAACAAACATTTGTGGAGCAGAATTATGGGGTATGGCTCGATCTGCTATGAACGAGGGTGCTGCAAAAGATGTTCAACTAATTGACATGACGTTTTCAGAAGAGAATGCTAAGGTATTGAAAACAGTTCTCGATTATCCTGTAAAAGACTACAATGAGTATTTGATAGAAAACGGGAATATTTATTACTGTGAGGTGATACAGTCAGAGGAAAATGTCATACCACTTCGGCGAAGAATCAACCTAGAAATGACGGAAAATATAATTCTTAAGACATCATCACCGTCGGCTATTTTACGTCCGTTTTTTGACATTAAATCTTCAGAGGAGCCGATGAAAACAACAATCTCTGAAAAATTCCAAATCCATTTGAAGAAGATCTGTTTGCATGATTCTTCCATTTTCCTTACGTCATTAGGTATAGAAGATGAACAGTGCTACACTGCAGACGAAACTGGATATCCCGTTTTGTGCCTCGAAGGCGTAGGAAACAAAGAGGATAGCAGCAAAGGCAAAACGGAAAGGGAAGAATTAGGTTTTTGTTTTCCTACAAATGTGCCTGCTGTTGTTACGGTTCCTGTGAAGTGTACCTTCGAATTGGCGACTTTGCCAGTGTACACTCCAGGTATGTTTACAGTTGGAGTTATCCTCTGGAACATTATTGACGCCTGCAAACAGTCCGACAAAGTTACGTGCATTGTTGACAATGATTCGAGACTTTGGCAGCAGTTGATGAAAGAATTGTTCAAATGTAGAACAAAAACTTCATTGGCGTTTGTACCATATGGTAAATTGTCTAAACCTGTACCAGACAGAGATTCTGACATTTACAACGTCATTGTACTTACACAACTATCTTGCGATCAGTTAGATACTATTTTGAAAAGGTTTCCAGCTATACAAAGTGTAATTACTATGGAACGGTTCATCTCAAAGAAACAGAAAATACTAATGAAAATGAAGAATGAAAACCTCACAGTACAACTTTTAAAGACAGAGGACATGTTTTCACCACTGGTATTGACAAACATTGTACCTAAGATTGTCAGTATCTTCAGATCACTTGGAAACAAGGTAAATCAATTGAAAGCGGAAGAAACCGAAAACGAATCAACGGATATATTTTCACTCCCCTATGCAGTCCTAGCGCTTAAAAATGAAAATGAATGTATTCCATTGATGGTGACAAGAGAAAAGGTATTCAGAACAAACGGTTGTTATATTGTTGTAGGAGGTCTTACAGGATTAGGATGGGAACTTGTTCAGTATATGGCAAGTAGTGGCGCAATTTATATAGCCACGTTTTCAAGACGCCGGCCTTCCAAAGACAAAGAAAATGAAATACAACAAATTATGGGAAACTATTCATGCCAACTCATACATGTGCAGGTAGATATAACAGATGTGAAACAACTCAAGAATGGTATGGAAAGACTTCGCAGAACCCTTAACGGAGCGGCTACTATCAGAGGGATATTTCATGGAGGAGGAGTAACGTGTGACAAATTCCTGAAGGACATGTCTGAAGAAGACCTAGAAAAGGTTTTATTGCCCAAGGTGTTAGGTACATGGAATTTACATATAGTCACACAGGATATTCCACTGGACTTTTTCATAATGCACTCTTCTGTCGTTTCTGTATTCGGAAACCAAGGACAATGCAATTACGCGGCAGGGAATTCGTTTCAGGACTCTTTTGCTCATTACCGTCAGAGCATTGGATTATGTGGTCAAAGCATTAATTGGAGTGCGTTATCACTTGGAATGGCAAAAGAAAACGAGCTGCTGGAAAAGTATTTAAGTAGCCAAGGCTTTTATTATTTGACCAGAGAAGAAATAAGGGAGTGTTTCATAGAGTCGCTGATGACAGGTCAATCTCAAACCATGTACGGAAAATTCGACTGGCAAAAGATGCAACAGAGTCCAATTGTTACATTGAACCCATACAAATTTGCTGATATTTTGAAGAAACATCCTACCTCTGCTAAAATGTCAGCTAAAAAGTTAGATATTGTTGCCAACAATAATGACATGAACGAGTTTTATGGAAAAGACTTATTAGAACAAAAGGAGATGGTTTTTGAACTAGTTAAGTCAAAAATTGCAGAGACATTTGTTGTTGACGAGCAGAAACTGACGGAAAATACGGTAATATTAGCACTTGGTATTGACTCCATGGCAGCCATGAGCTTTACAAATGTTATTTTTGATCTCACTGACATCAGAATTCCCATCGGAACTCTTTTTGATGAGTCAGCTACAGTAGGAATAGTGACATCTTTCATTTTAAAAGGAATGCAGAACAAATCGGATTCTCAGCATACTGAAAAACAGCAATCCGATGAGAGAACAAAGGAATATCTAGCAGGTGATATATCCTTTATGCAAAAGACCTTGCTTGATGATTTTGTGAAAGATCCATATAGTTCAAACAGTATACGTCAAATCGACTTTGAAATGACAGGTCCGGAAATCCAAAAAAGTGATATGGAAATTGTGTTTAATCACCTTATTAAAATAAATACTGACCTTCGGCGTATATACAGGATTGGAAAGGAAGGTGAATATCAGTCAATTCTTCTTGACAGCGATAATGTTGAAGTAAGCATTAAAGATGTAGATTTTAACAGCATATGCCAAACAAATTCAGAAGACGAAAGGTATAAAGTAAATATAAACATTACTAAAGAGTTGCCATTTAAAGTGATGGTGGCTTTCAGAAAAGACATAACGCAGGTCCGCATGTATGTCCATGATGTAATAGCAGATCTCTCAGGATTAAAAAATTTGTTTATTGAAATGGCTGATATATTCCGGTGTCACATTCAACAAAAGGAACTTCCCACAAAAGACACAGATATCAATCCTGCAGAAGCTGTCCGACGTGCGATAATACCACAGAGTAAGGAACTGGTGAAATACTGGAAAACATGTTTCCAGAGGAATATTGAACCATTTACATTTTCTGCTGAAATAAACGATGAGTTGGAAGAAATATACTGGGAGGATTCAGAGCTACAACTACCAACCGAGTTAGTTGAAAAAATGATGGGTTTCATCAACACAGAAGGGATTTCTTTGTATCATTTAATGATATCTATTTATATGATTCTTTTGCACGAAAAAACAAGAAAAAGTCTCATACCTTTAGTGACATTGGTTGATATGAGGAGTCACGTCCAAGAACTTAATTCGGTTTTACAAAGATGTGTAAATGCCACACCAGTCATAGGCGATCTACGGGATATGGGCTCGTTTTTGACGTATCTGAAGAGAAGTTCGCATCAACTAAACGAAATACTGCAACATAGCGCATATCCGTTCAAAATCATTCAGGAAGAGATGATGTCGGAAGACCTCAAGAAGCACATAGGTCGTCATAGATTTATCATGGAGAATTTGACTAGTTTGAATAACGATTTGAAACAAGAGGGTGTTGAAATAAGGATTGGCAACTATTATTACAAGAGACACGAATATGAAACAACTTTACACGTTGAGTATGATACACAACAAAATAGAGTGAATTTGCAGTTTGGATATAACGGAAAAGCAGTCGCAAAGAGTGTCGCGGATCAGATTCTTCATCAAATGTTACATCTAATAACGACATTCGTGCACAATCCACAGACGGAAGTAAAAGCATTGCTGAAAGAAGATGTTGTTGAGCGGTCAGATCGTAATAAAAACGTAAGTCTAACACGAAAAAGTAGCTTTGATGGCATTAGTCAAAGAGTGGGGGACATACTGAATGTCAACAGAGAAGTGAGGATCCCAGAGCAAAGCATACAATCGTTCAGAAACAACAGCGGAGCTAGTATAGACAACCAGCCGCTGATAGATTGTCAGGGAATCAAGCAAGAGGTTATATTTACAGGTGATGATATATACTATTTGTTTTGATTTCCAATTTGTACTTCTATGGTTTAAAGTATTTAGTTGACATAAATGTTTCACATGTTAGGCATTGTTATACTCACAAATCACTTATGAGTATCAGTTAATGATATGAAGAAGTAATACATTAAATTAATAATTGATGTAAAGATCCACTGATGTTACCAAAAGAAAATCATATAGTAAGTTAAATTATTAAAGACAGCAAAAACTTTCTTCTTTAATTTGCTAACATGTTTTTAAAATATGTAGATACATTCAAATATGCAGTTTCATAATTTTGTTATCGTTTAAATGTAGTTGTCTCATTACAGGAAAATTCACTAAGCAAACTACAAAGGGCTGGGAACATTCTGTAAAGCTGAAAATTGTGAAAAGTATACCCGAGAAAAGCATTAGAGAAGTTCTATTGACATGGGGCAAAGGTAGAAAATGCAGGGTAATTTACGGGGATGATATAGCACAAGTTGAAATCAAAAAGACAAGTGGTAGGTTTAATTTATGGTAAAGTTAGATTTGAATTTACATTGTACGTCTTCGTTGCCATATCAGTTCAATATACACACAATGCTTTCATATGATTTTCATATATCCGACAGCTTCAAATGTAATATTTAGCCTTAAAGCTTTAAAACGTGCTTCAGCTCAATTAAATAAAAAATAAATAAATTTATATTAACCGAATTGATTTTTTTGAATTTAAAAGGATTAGTCTCATGAATAATCTTCATTATACATATTTCGCATACTTTGATTATATATAATCCTCTACGAAGGAAGTAATTGATTTTATTCAAGTATATACCGAGCGATTTCATTTATAAATGAGGTAGTAGCATAAACATTATAGCATTTTGTTTGAAAAACTCTATAACATTTTTATGCCTTCAGGAATGGTCTATGTTTTGGTAAAAACCAATGCAAGAGATTTCATATTCAATTCGCCGACCCTCAAACAAGCACAAGACTGGTTAGCGATGTTGAAACAGGTTGATAAGGAAATTAGGCAGTTTAGCCGACAAGAATTGATGTGTCATTTGTGAAAGAGTATCATAGCACAAACGGAAAACAAGATGCTTAAATAGTTCAGGCTTGAATTGTTTCTGATTGTTATTTCAGGAGTCTACTTGCCCATGCTTCTTAATCTGAAAACCATTATATTTGTTATTGTTTACAATTAAAGGAGTAACGTTTTTGTAATCAGAACTTTACTTCAACAAAATGCGTATGGCAATAAAATCTTATTACGTTTGATTCTAGGCTAGACAAAACCAATTATTCCTTGATTTATAAATACTATATTGTAAATGTATACACCTGATGAGGTGTTTAATGAACGTTGAGTAGAATTACCACAGCAGTGTTTGATTATGAACGGGATCACTCTAGTTAGTCAAGAGTTACGGGCCCTTGATTAAAAAGTAAATAATACATTTGGTATTGTTTAAACTCTAAAAGCCTGTCTTGAATTATTTTTAGTAAATCGTCAACTAAACATTATCAACAGAAGTTTTAAATAATGTTCACGAATAAGTCATATTATTGCAAGGGTTGGTAATTAAGTTCACAGTATATGACAATAACTTCTGAAATATGTGTAAATAAGCATATGTTGTTGAGCCAGACTCTTTAGATGGGGAAATAATAAAGTTTTCTATTTTATTTAGTTGGCTCTATTAGGTTATAGACCCCACTTTTACGTGATGCTTAGTGAACATTTATCATTAAAATTCAACTGTTTAATACTTTAATATAATGTTTAAAATGTACACTTTTGAGGTTTTAAATAAACCAA
>JAUMHA010400538.1:0-11275 GCA_032359765.1 Saxidomus gigantea | reverse complement strand
GCATTATCATTAGTTTAACACATTTAAATGCACAGCTACCGAAAATTGCTTTTATAAAACTGTCACCAAAAATACACGTTGTGCAGTAAGATGAGCATAATGTCACTTTACAAATCATGCTTAAAACACAGTTGATGCTTTAAAAACACATAAAAATAAGTTTTACAAAGTTATATTTATTATTTACAAATACAAATAAAGATATACATAACCGAAAGGGTTCATTTTTTATTTTTGACTAGGATAGTCAAATCAGATTTTTACAGATTTCCTCTTTGTTCAATGTGAATGAAACTGTTATACAGATAGTTATTTTCGGGTTATAACTATGACACTGTTTATTATTCTAAGAGTATAAATCACTGATTAATGTTTTATTTAAAATTATGATGGTCACTTTGAAGGGTAATATCACTTTAATTCTGATTTATATGACCTTTCCTGCGTAAAATATAAATTTAAATCCGACTGATCGTTTGTCTGCTCTCCTCACCTGTGCTCAAGGTATAGTGCTGGATTTCAAACTTCAATTGAACAAATTTTAGCAAATAGAAAGTCGTCAAAACACTGAAATAAAGATAGTCGAACAAAAAAATACAGTGAATAGTTTCATTTACTGTTCAAATAAACATAAGTGAACGGATATTCGTTATTTGAGTACCCTTATTTTCTATCTTTTAATTGTAGATGTATTTATAAGCAGAATGATGGAAATTTCATAGTTGCCATTCAAATCGAGTAAGTCGCATTCAACAATAATAATAAGAATAAAACAAACGAATATTTCCAAAAGTATCAATTGAAAACGTCAATCTATTAATTTGAACGATATTCGGAAATTTAGTTCGTATGAGACAACGTTTGCATTTAGAACGCTTTAGAATGCAACTCCTAGGTTTGGCAAAAATTTGATGAAATGCAACCAGATGGATCGAGGGTTAACCTATAGTCATAGATATACATTCATTTCAGTCGCTATAATTGAAACCTCGCAGTCTTACAAAACTTTAGATGACAACGTTAATTTAGAAATATCTGTCTATTTTGGTGCGCTTGTTTTATTTCCCAACAACAGCAGCACTTGTAAAATCTTCTTGTAGCAAAAATCCGGAAAAGATACTGTGGCTGCTCCCATAGAAAGATTTATCAAAATCTTGATTTTGGATGCAAACATCGTCACCTTTCTGTAACTGGAGGACAATGGTTTGACCTGTAGTATCATGCCCGCTCTCCAAACCACTAACATACAAGGTTGTAAGAGCTGCGCCGTTTTTCATGAACTGAGCATGCGCGTTCACGTGATAAGACGATACAAGAGTGGTAGAGAAAACGTATATCCCTGGGACCGGAGCAATGAAAGTACCGACATGACTATTATAAGCGTTTCCTACGTTTGTTACAACTGTTTCAAACACAAAGTTCTGATGCACACCTGCATGTTCAAGATGATTGTCCATTTTGGCAAAAAAGGCGACAGGGGATTCATTCACTGCTCGTCGTATTCTGCTGGTTGGTTTACCTGAAATGTATATACTTCAACCTACAGATTTCATGGTTGCTGTCTTTCCTTTCATATTGTGTATGCTATTTTTCGAGGAATTAAAGTGCATGCTTTGTTATCATTCTTACCTGATATTAAGGAGCATGTAACGTCATGCGTAACCAAAGTTAATGTAATAAAATATATCTTCAAATTTAACATAATAGCACTTCATTGGATATGAAACAATATATATAAGAAAATTACTAGGATATTCTACGTAAAATAAAACAACATAAGCACGAAAATCAACAGCGCATGTGGCATGGATCTAGTCTTAAGAATTCACTTCTTTTAGTAAATATGTATACTTCATGCGCAACCCGTAATTAAAAATTGATTTTGTTTTTTCTAGTGAAAATTTATATAACAAACCAAACACACCTTTATCAAAGTCAGGTTCCTGCTTTGGGACAGACCTCATTTCTGTCTTGACAATCTTTTTCTGTCTGGTGTGTGACGTTAGTCGCCTAACAAGTCCCTCTATGTGGGAGCTACGTTGCTGCTGGTAACGACCTTTAGCTTCCAGGTCTGCGATCTGAGCTTTTTGAAGTTTGTCTTGAGACTTCAGCAGCTCAACCTCGTTGAATAGTGTACGCACAAGAGCTTCTGTAGCATCAAGGCGTTTCAGAACATCAGAATGTTCTAAATATTTAAAAGGAAAATTATTTTCACTTGATCTGATTACATAAAACGGCACACTCATTTTTTTTTTCAGACAAATAAACGTTTGTAATTTCTGTTTTGGAAGATCATGTCAGTCAACACTAAGACGACTTTGTCGTGTGAACTTGAAATTAACTCAAGTTGACAAAAGAACTGTAATTTAAGTAAATTATTATCAAAAGATGTAAATTAATAAACGTAAATAATAACGTGTTTCTGCAGCAGTGACACCAAGAATCACTCCAATTATAATTAAAATTGCTTGCATGTTTTGATACTAGTCTGATCGCATTAATATGTTAAACAAACTAACACACACGGACTCGAATATTCATATACATTAGATAAGATAGTAGATAAGGAACCATAACAGAAGACTGGTTAACACCAGTTGTTTACACTTTGCAATCGAGCTGTAAGTACATTGAAGAGCACGAATTTGATAAACAAACACAATGTACGCTTCGGACATAAAAGCGGTACACGTGATCCCAACGTTAGTACGAAATTATTCCTTAATTTTGGAAAGTTAGCACAATTGTAACTTCTGTTTTGGAAGATCATGTCAGTCCACACTAAGACGACATTTTTGTGTGAAGTTAAGATTAACTCAAGTTGATAAAAGAACTGTAATTTAAGTAAATCATTATCAAACGATGTAAATTAATAAACGTAAATAATTACGTGTTTCTGCAGCAGTGACGCCCATGCAGAATCACTCCAATCATAAACGATGCGGCTTGCATTTTGAATTTTGATATTTATCTGACTGCGTAAATATGATAAACACACTAACACACATGGACACGAATATTCATAAACTAGTACACAAGATAAGATGGTAGATAAGGAACCAGAACAGAAGAATAGTACGTATATTGAATAACACAAAGTTGGTTAACAAATATGCTCCGTACTTTGCTGTCTTAAACATTTGCACAATTGTTACGGAGCCCATCATGGTATACGTTAAGTTATATGTAGAAGTTCAGGCATAGAAGTTTAATGAAAGTGAATCTTGTAACCTGAAGTTATTGTGGTCATCAGAAGACGACAAACATGCCAAGTCTGCACATTGCCTGACTCTCCAATAAACGAAACTCGGTATTTCACTCCACACGTTCTCTGGACACGGGAAACATTTGTGAATATTTCAAAAATCATACCTGGTAAAAGTTGCTAACTTAAATCAATAACCTCTCACTGATTAAGGGCCATTGATAGGAGCCCTGCTATCGACCATGTCTCAATATATTCGAACGTTGGCAATATACTACGGACGATATAGTTTTAGTACTGGATCTCGCCTAGAATTGATAGGATAAATGCCCACCTTTTAAACTAACTGAAATACGATTGAAGTGGGCGTTAAGCCTTCAGAAACAGTACAAATTATGGACAACACGCAAAATAATGCTAACATACGAGTAGCCTTTTAAATAGTGGTAACAGTGGTGCGTTACTCAAATACAATGTTAATCTTCCCTGTTAAGAAAGCCTCAATGTATTCTCTCTTGTAGTTCAATCATTTTCAGGACGAGAAACCCATTCATAAAATGCATTTGAAGTTTAATGTATGTGTACAAAAATGCACTGGCAATCAGCACTTCAACAACACTGCATGTTTCGAACCGGTCACGCAGGCATGATTGGATTTATGTGTTCAGCCAAAAGTCATAGGGAGAGAGGTTTGGGCTGTAGGAATGACGTGGCAAAACTTCAATATCCACATGTACTGCAGTGCCAAATAAGTCTGCACTACCGCTGAACGGTGCACAGTTGCATTATCATGCAATAATTTGATCCCCGGGATCAGCAGATTCATACGTTCACAAACCATGCGCAGCTTCAACTTCTCTTCTAAAATTTTGTGAACGCTATGAAACTTTCAATCTCAATGTAAGTCATTCTGACACATGAAAATAATGCAAAACATAGTCAGCCGTAAAGCAAAGTCAATAAATTTCCTTTTTTAATTTAATTGGTATTTTGCCTCAACTTAAAAATTTCTCCTCGTACTTTGATTCCCGAAGTTCATAGTATGACCTTGACTTTGAGATTTGTAACTATTTTGTGTATGGCACATTGTTTGAACACATGGTGCATTTTGTGTAATTATTTCAAAACATGTTCATAGAAGACAAAGTTGCCTTCCGCACACAAATCACTGATGAGTTTGCGGCCTATTCCTCGAGCCAGGGACCTTGGTGTTTTGTGTGAATCTTTGTTTTATCATAAACTGTTAGTCTGGAAGAATATTCGTTTTATCTGAATAAGATTGACCAAACTCTAAAAGAGATATTGCTTAAATCTCGAACATCTTTTGCAATAAAACATCATGAAACTAAACACATTTCGAATTTACAGAAACAAATCTTTTTAAATGTTGCAGTAAGCATCATTAAGTTCATATTAAAAAGGTGAAGTGCTAATTTACTGTCCCTCTAAAACCTTAAATGGACTGAAAAAACAATTAACTACTAGCTCTGCATTCTAAGTAAACTTAAATACAATTTTATTTACTGTTGGTATTTGCATTATGCAATAAACATTAGCTATGAATAGCTATTGATTGACTACAACTAATCTTCAATA
This sequence comes from Saxidomus gigantea, assembly GCA_032359765.1. Classification (NCBI taxonomy): domain Eukaryota; kingdom Metazoa; phylum Mollusca; class Bivalvia; order Venerida; family Veneridae; genus Saxidomus; species Saxidomus gigantea. The sequence goes on along the minus strand of JAUMHA010400538.1, from coordinate 6,474 downwards.
TGTTTATATATGTGCAGGTCGACAAAAACAGTTGTTAGATATACAATGTGGCATCAAATGAATGATATACTTTTCTTAGTACCGGTATTACTTTTAATGCTATTATGATTGTCATTACTTGAACACTAGCCCTTGACCGCGGTTATGAGGAGTTTTTTTCTCCAAAACATTTATGGTCCACAACCTAACTAGAAAAACACATCATTTTTTGCTTAAATAGAAATAATTCCTATCAATATAAATTTTTAATGTGCACTTTTTAAATACACACTGTCTATTTGTATTGACAAAAAATAAACAAACGCGCAATCTACCCCATCACATTTTCCTTGGAAGAGAGAATTCGAAACCATCTTGTCAAGAGTTATCACCTTAGATGAAACCTGGTTATAATTTTTATAAATCAGAGTCTAAAATTCAGTCTATTCATCTCCATCGAAATCGCCTGGGTATCCAGGAAATTTGGTAAGCAAAGGTTTATACTTTCCTTTGAAATGGGAGGTATACTTATCGGCCACTCAATTCCAAAAGCGTCATATTATTCTAAGGTAAGCGTTAATTTTATTTGATTTTTTTATAAATTAAAATGTGTGTATTTTGTACAAATGTACAAGTTTTTATCTGTATTAATGCAAATATTTGTTTATTGTCTTGTAATCAATCTGGCAGGTTCTCTTGACACTTGGTGACGGCTTTACGGGGGAAAACGCCCAGATATGTACCGAAATTTGGAAAACTGCATCTTGCACCATGATATTGCCACGCTCTCAGGACATTCCCAATTACATAAAATTTGAACGTTGCCGTGTCCTGACTATAACCATGTTCAAAGAATAAAAGGGTTCCATAAATCATGATGCATATTGGACTCCTGTAGAATTTTTGTATAGATCTAACTTTTTTCAGGAATCTGGAAATGAGAAAACTGTTTAACGTACAGCAAAAATGAATTGCTTAAAATGATTCATGCAAAGTGAATTAATCCTAGGTTTTTTCTAAAATATGTTGCTACAAATAATGAACATTGTTTTTATTTACGTTCGAAGTAAAGTATTATTTTATGGCGTTGGTCGTCTATCTGTCTACCTCCTCCCCAAATTGTTAAACTTTTTATATCTTTATTAACTAACAGTACTTTACCCGGTATGTGCCTTTTGTGGCTGTTGTCCTACTGAAAGCTCTTGTTCTTCATTGGTCCAATGGATATATCTAATATCTACACAGGAGAAGAAGACATTAAGGGGAAGTACAGCGACCAAGAACAATAACAATTATTTAGCAGAAGTTGTTTTCAAACTAACCACATTGTGAAAAATCTCAAACCACAAACTTGGTATTGAATAGCAAAGCACATAATGTGAATATATGAAATATTTATGTGTCATATTTTTAATATGTAAACAAAGGTTTACATTGTATAATAAACTATAGAACGCTATCAATGACCCACCATATGTGCCTTATCTATCGAAGTTTCACGCTTTGTGGGACAAAATTTCTTAGGTATAAGTACATCACATCTTAGGATAAGAAGGTTGGATGTACAAAAACACAGTTTTTTTAGAACAGCAGAACAGCAAAACAGCACTTATGACCTTTTTTATATTGAGTTTTGATTCTTTAAAAAGAATAGTTTAGATCTACTATGATATGTGTTTTTGTTTGTACTAAATTATAAATGTAACTTCATGCCAAACGTTCCGAAATAGTTAATCATATCTTTTTACCTTAATTCAATGTATTTAAATTGACTCAATCGTTGATTTTATGGTACGAGACCGCTCGCGTGTCACCTGTGCTCACGGTAAAATACGTAGCTTGTTTGCTTGATTGCAAACTTAAATTGAAAACAGTTCAGTCAATAGAAAGTCGTCAAAACACTGAAAGAAAGATAGTCGATCAAATATTATAGTAAATTATTAATATGTCCATTTACTGTTGAAATAAACATATGGGCGTGGCTATTCATTATCTTAGTAAGCTTATTTTCTACTATTCTGTATGATTTTTTGAGCAGTATGTCGGAAATACTTGTTTTTCGTATTTGTCATCCATATCCAGAAAGTAGCATTCAACACCTACTTTTTTAAAGTAATTTGAAATTAATAAAACAAACGAATATTTCTAAAACTATTTACATCCCCAGAAATATCTTCAGATGTATCGGCTTATCGGCGAAATTGTCTCCCTTGAAAGCAGCTTATCGGGTTTATCGATTAAGCGTTATCGGTCAGTTTATTCACATTGAAATATAGAAGAGTAAAATCTTTAACTCATCAAAAAGTAATAAAATCACTAAAGGAAGTTTTGAGAAATATGATGAAATGAATCCAGGCGGACCGAGGGTAAACTATAGTACTTTGCAGAGAAATCGATGGGGGGCGGGGAGTGGGGGGCGAAAATCCGTTTACATCAGAAACACTGCATGTTGCCCAATAAATTATTAATATAAATTCATTTCAGTCGCTATATCTAAAACTTATTTAGAGTCTACAGAATTTATAGAAGGTAAAGTTTATTTTGAAATATCTGTCTTTTTTTGGTGCGTTTGTTTATTTCCCAACAACAGCAGCACTTGTAAAATCCTCTTGTAGCAAAAATCCGGAAAATATACTGTGGCCTGCCCCATAGAAAGATTTATCAGAATCCAGATTTTGAACGCAAACGTCGTCACCTTTCTGTAACTGGAGGACAATGGTTTGACCTGTAGTATCATACCCGGACTCTCCGCCACTAACAAACAGGACTGTGAGAGCTACGCCGTTTTTCATGAACTGAGCATGCGCGTTCATGTGATAAAACGATACAAGAGTGGTAGAGAAAACGTATATCCCAGAGACTGGAGCAATGAAAGTACCGACATGACTATTATAAGCGTTTCCTACATTAGTTACAACAGTTTCAAACACAAAGTTCTGATGCACACCTGCATGTTGAAGGTGATTGTCCATTTTGGCGAAAAAAGCCACAGGGGATTCATTTTCTGCTCTCCGTATTCTGCCAGTTGGCTTACCTGAAATGTTACATAGTACAACATACAGTTATTTTATAATCTCAGACGGGATGATAAAATATAACATTTCCGCTTTTAAATGAATATGCATGTTTATTTTTATTTTTCTGTGGTCTTTTACTTCATGCGTAACCATGAAACTGAATTTTATATATAAAAAAATATTCAAATATTACATAATAGCACTTTATTAAATATGATACAATGTATGTGAGAAAATTACCACAGGATAGTCTACGTAAAATGAACGTGGCATGGTTTTATTCTTTATAATTCACTTCTATATTTCGACTCTTTTAGTAAATTTCGTGCGCAACCTGTAATTGTGAACTGATTTTGTTTTCTAGTTAAAATGTACCCAACAAACCAAACACACCTTTATTAAATTCAGGTTCCGGCTTTGGGGCAGATCTTATTTCTGTCTTCACAATCTTTTTCTGCCTGGTGAGTGACATTAGTCGCCTAACAAGTCCCTCTAGGTGGGAGCTACGTTGCTGCTGGTAACGACCTTTAGCTTCCAGGTCTGCGATCTGAGCTATTTGAAGTTTGTCTTGTGACTTTAACAGCTCAACCTCGTTCAGTAATGTACGCACAAGAGCTTCTGCAGCATCAAGGCGTTTCATAACATCCGAATTTTCTAAATATTTAAAAGGAAAATTACTTTCACTTAAAATAATATGATTACATAAAACGGCACGCTTATTAATTTCAGACAAATAAACGTTTGTAACTTCTGTTTTGGAAGATCATGTCTGTCCACACTTAGACGACTTTGTTGTGTGAATTTGAAATTAACTCAAGTTGATAAACGAAATGTAATTTAAGTAAATTATTATCAAAAGGTGTAAATAAATGTACGTAGGTAATTACGTGTTTCTGCAGCAGTCACACCAAGCATCACTCCAATTATGATTAAAATTGCTTGCATGTTTTGATACTAGTCTGACTGCATTAATATGTTAAACAAACAACACACACGGACACGAATAAGATAAGCTGGTAGATAAGGAATCAGAACAGAAGACTGGTTCACACCAGTTATTAACACTTTACAATCGTACATATAAGAGTACGAAGTTGATAAACAAATGCAATGTATGTTTCGGACAAAATAGCGGTGAGCCAAACGCGAGTACGAATATAAAGTTAACACAACTGTTACATAACCCTACATGGCATAAAATATACGGGTATGCAGTATTTTAAACTATTCTGATGGCACCAGAGCTATCACTGAAGGTGATTTATATCCCACATATGCTCGCCGACTAAATGGCACTTAGTGTAAAGGAGATCGTGATTTGTTATCTAAGCAGAGTTATGCACCTGGTATTTGTAAGTTGTGCCATGACATTTGACCCCTAAGTGTGCCGTTGTCTATGATCAGTTGAAACAATTTAGACCTATATGAAATACTTTTAGAAATACATTGTACTGACTTTTGACCCTAAAAGTGATCTTGCCCGTGAGCTGTCTTTGAGCTAAATTCAATGCATATCCTTCAACGAGTCTTGTCCTAAGCGTCATGAAAATCCTTCAAGCCAATGACATAACCTTCGACCCATTAACTGGAACCAAACTGTCGGAGGATATGTTTTGCATCTAGTCTCTGAAAATGCATTTGACTGAAGGGGTTTAGTAGATATGGAGCCAGCACTGCTACCTTGACCATGTGCCGCAGTGGTCGGAAGATATGGTACTGCAAATCTTCTGGATGAGAGAAGTATTTGGCATATGAATTTCATGGAAATCCTTTAAAACTTTAACTACTCAGGGACAAATTAACTTTGAGCTCATGCTAGAATTTCAGTAACAAGTGTTCACTAATTACTTAATAAATCTGTGTGACCAGTTGTTTAAGTAACACAAGAATAATGTACGTTACTTCGACGTTTGTAGCCGTCGTGTTTCAATTCAAAGTGTAACATCGATTTTCGAATTGGGTAATTGTGTTTTCTGCGACGCATTGTCCGAACAAAAGGAATATTTTATATGATTATCTAAAAGCACTTTCATAGAGGACACCGTTGGAGCCTGCACAAAGCACCGATTGGTTCGAGGCCATATCGAAGAACCTCGTTGTTTTGTGTGACACATCATATAAACGCTATTTATTGGAATTGCTTTAAATATTGTTTTAGCAAAGAAAAACTTTGATCTTCAAGCCCATTAACGAAGTGTTTATTAGCCATCATACTGGACATAATAGCTTTCATTTTAACCCGTAACTTCGGAACATATATTTTGCTACACTTGGTGTCTTGAACAGACAGAACACGTTCTGGTAAGGCATTTCAAAATGAAAACAACTAATTGAAATAAAATGAGCAACAGTTTATTGCGATGCTAAATGAAACATTTCCAGTTTCAAATCCTTAACACAATGTAACTGAACATGTAGAACAAAGTCATCTAAATATCCAATCTAAACTACTAGTAATACAATTAGAAACTATTAAATACTACACTACATATCATGCTGTAAAATGGCTAGAACCTACAGGTCCAGTTATGTCTTGGACTAGATCCCGCTTATCATCTAAAATGCAACCAACAGACATGTGCAAAATATAATAGCCCGTTTTTTTCAACGGGGAAACAACAATTTAACTGATAAACCATTTAACATCTTCATTCAAGACCAGCTTGCATAGATACAATTATCTATCACAGTCAACATCTACTCCTATACTGTTCCAATGTCTGCTCTTCAAAAAACACAATACTTTCTCATGTCCCTTGCAGAAAGATGTAGGAACATAAATAATGTGGCAGATTACCTTTGTAAACACTTTACTATCAACAAAGCCCTTGCACATGATGAAGATTTCAGGGTAGTAAATATAGCCTGTCTACCTTCGTAGCAAGTGACACGGAACAGCACTGCCTGCTTTAATCACAACCACAACTAGTTGTCAAACTAGAAATAAGCATACAAAAATACAATCTAACAATTTCTTATTCAAACAAAGCTCGACTAAAACGACATCCCTGCCATATTGAAACAGTTCCTATCACAAAACTCATGCAAGATAAATACACTGCTGACAAACTTTCCCAACTGGACTAAGGTTAACTTCAGCAACATGCATCAATAAACATTGGCTGTCTGATGTAAAATGATAGCAAGACAGCCAACACTGCTACTAACCTACAGAAAATGCTTGAAATATTGTGGTGCACAGACTTATATTGTAACTCTCGTGCACATCTTCTGGTGGATTTCGAGTTAGGACATGTATTTCACATTTTGTTTGCATTGCATACTCCCTTTGACTTTGACTTTCAGATGCTTCAATGATAATGGGGTGAAGATTCCTTCGACTTAAATGAGACGGACATAATTCTAGTGTAACATTGCAGTAAGCAACAGTAAGTGCAAAGTACAAGAGGGCCAAGATGGCCCTATATCGCTCACCTTGGTACAAGTCCACTTGCCTGGTGGAAGATCACTAGATAAT